>PVJX010011949.1:23155-51961 GCA_004027295.1 Dolichotis patagonum | reverse complement strand
TTTCACTATATGCATGGCTTTATACTATTGTGTTATGTTTGATATTATTGTAATTGAAACTATGCTCAACTATAGCAGAGTAAGAGATATGGTGTTAGCTACTGTTGATGTCCAGTTGACTTAATGTAAAGTACTGTGTTGCCTATGTTGTCCTGTTCTGATCTGCTCTGTACTGCCCCCTTTTGTTTTATTCTCTGTTAAATTAAAAAAAAAAACAATTCTCATGTTTTAGAGACATACACCAATTTCTGATGAGATCATATTTTACTTAGGATTGACTGGACATTATGATCAGAATAAGAGAGAGGATAGGAAATGAGATAATCTAGATTAGCTTGAATTGGTAATTACTAGAGCTGGGTGACCAATATAAGGAAGAGCCTTGTGTTTTGCATGTAATTTTATGCATAGTATAAATTTATAGAATAAAAAGATTTTAAAATGTAAGAAGCTAAGTGTAGTTAGAAAACAAATGAGAGGGGAGAGGAAATGGTATCAAACTGTCTTTAAAGATAGAATACATTTATTTAACAAATAATTTTTGGAACATCCATAGGGTTTTGCTATGCAGCTCAGTTCAGGTTTGTATCTTAGGCGGGCCTCAATCTCACAGCCTTCTGAGTGCTGGGATTACAGGTGTGAGCCATCACGCCTGACAGTGAAGAGTTCCTTTTTTATGCACAGTCTTGCCAACATTTATTATAGTTGCATTTCTTTTTCTTCTTTCTTTCTTTCTTTTTTGAGACACGGTCTTCCCATGTGTCAGGCTGCCCTTGAACTCACTATGTAGCCAAGGCTGGCCTTGGACTTTTGCCATCCTTCTGACTCAACCTTGCAAGTGCTAGGATTACAGGCATATGCCACTAGGCCTGGCTGCAGTTTGATTTCCCTTTTAGGTATCTTCCTGGAAGAGTTAAAGACATTATATCACAGTGATGTATGTATACCCATGTTTATAGCAGCACAATTCACAGTCACTAAATCTTGTAAACAGCGTATATATTCATCGACAGATGAGTGGATAAAGAAAATGTATTTTATATATACATAAAGAAGGATAAACATGCATCATTGGTAGGAGAATGGATGCACCTTGAGAGTTTAGTGTTAAGTGAAGTAAATCAGACACACTGGCTTGAATATCATAGGTTTCTCTTATATGAAAAATCTCGTATATAAATAAAATACAAAATAAAAGGCAGACAATAGAAAAAAGAGACAAAATGTTAGTATAGACTACCATGGACAATGTATCTAAAGGTGTAGCTCAATTTAGTATAATTATTTGATGTGTTTTTTTTATGCTTTTTGGCCTGTTAATTTGGCTATCCATCTGTATGTATGATAACTTGATAAGGACATATAAAATAAATAAATGAATCTGATGCAAAATTTTTTTGAAAAGAGGGTGGAGGGGAAGAGGTAAAAAGAATTGAGATGTGTTATGTACATGTACCAATCCTCATAATGAATGTAACCAAACTTGTACTCATAAAAATAAAAAATTATTAAAAAATAAAAAATGGATAAAAGATCCAAATGTTAAAACAGAGAATCTTCTGGAAGATAAAATAGGCAAAGCTCTTGAAGATACAGGCCCAGGCAGGAGCTTTCTGAATAGAACCCCAGTGGCACAAGAAATAGTACCAAGAATCAACAAATGTGATCATATTAAAGCACTGCCTTTTTTAAAGAACATTTTTGTGTCTTGTACGGGGAAATACTTGTAGGATGTAGTGACTGCTGCCCTCTAGAGGCGTCACCTGCAAAACCACTTCTCAATACAAACCACAAATTCTTATGGGGCCACTGAGGGGTTGGGGAAGGGGGTCATGGACATTCTGCGGATTTTGTTCCTTAGGTGCCAGGAGAAAAGGAAGGTCACAGGGCGCTGTAATACCCCGTGAAGGTGCTCCCTTAGCATTTACGGCAGTGCGTTTACTTCAGCCTGGGGAACACTGTCTCTCAGTCCTTCATTAATGTATGGCTTTTTAGTCTGATTGTTTCTTAATTTTGTAAAGAAAAAAGGAAAAAAGCACAAAATATTCAAATACAGTAAGAATGCCATGCTCTGCTTTTCTTTTTCTATAAATAAATAATCTGGTTTCACCAGATACCAGGCTGGTGTTTCTGAAACACATTCTAAGCCTCCAAGAGGGATGAGTCCAGCACAGAGGGGAAAGTAGGGGCAATGTCCTCAGCATGGAAGGCTTCCACTTTTTCCTTGAACCATGACTGAAGACAGTGATGGGCAAGGGCTGCTCGAAGACCTTTTCTGAGACCTTCTGGGTTCTCTGTGCTCAAAGACTGATAATTACAGTTTCATCAGTGCACGATCCCTAACCCATCCCACCTTGGTCATCTTCCTCTGTAAATAAAAATGATCCTTAATGGTTTTATCGATGCTACATAAATTGGTGCCACGCATTGTTCACCATCTGTACAGCCTATGCCCATCCGACTGGGAAAGCCAACAGTAAACCTGTACCCCTAACCAAGCTAGAATGCTATTTTCCAACTGTCTCATGATTACAAACTCCTCTTAAACTATGAAAAAGACAAGAGTGACGTAAATTATACCAGAGGTTCGGGGGTGGCAGAATCTTAGTCCTTGGCTCATAACATACACCATGATAGGGAAACAATGGTTCCATTCTCATTCTATTAAACATCACAGCCGAGATGCTAAAATCTCATAACTGGAAGTTCTTAGTCACTGCCTTCCAGTGGTATCTCTCCAAAATCATGACCTAACCATAGATTTTGTTGGGATCAGGGTATGAACTATAGAAATGAGCAGTTATATATGATGATCTAGCTCATTTTCTTCTTGGATCTAATGTAAATTTCCAAGTGGTTGTAATCAGACAACTCAGTCTACACAGCCCAACTGAGAAATTTTAATTTTTTAAAATATTCACTACATCATTTCAATGACCATTCAAAACTATTACACTATGGAGTAAATTATGAAGCACTTTTTTCCTATGTTTTTTCTTTCAGTTTGAAGGGAAGTTTATAATGTGTCCAGAAGATTCTGAAGAGTTAACAAATGATAAGATCAAGTACATAAATATCTCTGATGAGAGCTTGTCATATGAGGTTTTAACACTGTATTGTAACAATCGTGACTTAAGAGAGGACAGGTTTCATTTGAGTCATAGTTTTAGCCCATGGTTGGCTGACTCCAAAGCACAAACATCATGGCAGAAAGATGTAGTGGAGCAAAGGCCCTTAGTTCATGACTATAGGGATAAGACTAGAGAAACAGTGCCAGAGAGGAATGGGGGCAACAGGCCATGTACAGTACCCAAAACCACAACTGCATGGCACACCCAGCCACACCCAGGGACATGCCCAGCTACACCCAGGGACATGCTCTACCATTAGGCATTTCTTAATCCAAGGAAGCTGATATAGCTTTACTAATGGTCATAATCCACCTTTTGTCAACTTCATACCCAAACACATCTCCATACTTAATGTTCAAATAAATAAAACAGCGAGTTTATAATTCCAACTCACATAATACGACTATCCCACATAAAACTGGAAATACAATATTTTTTTCTCTGAAGTCTCAGTAGTTTCAGTAACTTCAAAAGTACAAGTTCAAGTTGTTTCTGAAACTAAAGCCAAACTTTTTATTTTTAAAACCAAACTCTTATCTGTAAACTTCTATAAAAATAAAAAGCAAGTTATATAATCCCAAGGTATAATGGCACATGGTAAACATTTCCATTCTAAAAAGGAGAAATAAGGGGCATAGAAAAGAATAGGCCTGAATTAAAACATAAAGTCTAGTAACTCCATATCTAGTATCTGAAAAATGCAGTGATGAAGTGTTAAGTTCCAGAGGGTTAGGCACCCCGACTCCTATGTCCTTGCCAGCTGAAACATACATGGCTTCTCTCTTTGGCTGATTGCACTCATGGGCTACAGCTTTGCTTGGCTGAGGTTCCGTGTTACATGAAAATATGTAAATAAAATTTCTGCCTCTAATCTAAGTACCAATGGAGTCCTTGCTCTCAGCTGAAACTTCCTGAACCTGGCTTTTATTGTCCACATTTTTACCAGCCTCCTGCTCTTTTGAGCCCCAGCTAGAATCACTTGTGCAGCTGTGCTTACAGCATTTTAGGGTTTCTTTAGTCAACATCTGTAAACTTTTCTGAACTTCTACTACATAATTGTTCCAAAGGCTTTTAAACCACAGAGCAAAGTATAGTCACTGCAACAATCATACTTCTCTGGTACCGATTTTCTAAATTAGTTAGCTTTCCCATCACCAAGTCACAATACCCAAAACCCACATCTTTAAGGAGGAGAGGCTTATGTCAGCACATGGATTCAGAGATTTTGTCCATGGTTTCCTGTCTCCAACGCAGAAGAATCATGGATGAAGGGCATGGTGGAGGGAAAAATTCTTAGTTCAAGATTGCAAGGAAGCAGAGCAGGAGTAGAATGCCAGAAAGAAATGTGTAAGGGATCATATATAGTATTCATGGCTATGTCTCCATGACGCATCAAGAAACACCGAGGAGCATGCACCCAGGAATCTGCCATGTGTTTCTTATCCAATATAGTATATGTAATAAGATTCACAGCCACAAGTATTGTGCAATTCTAACATATTTCAGGGGTAGTGGGGATGATGGAGAATCATTATAAGGTAAAATGTAAGGAATGTAGTATCTCATAGGGTTTTGCCAACTATCCCAGGAATAAAAAGGGCTACACAATGTCCTAGGGCCTTCTCTTTGCTTTCTATACCATTACTGGGCTATAGACAGTTCTCAATTAAATAGTGTTTTTTCATGGAAACACATACAAGAATATAAACTGGAAGGCAGGAGGGGAAACACATGGGACAAATATCTTGAGCATTTCCATTTATGGTTTTTCAGGAGTGGATATCATAGCAGTACTGCAGACTTGGAAGAATATGGGTTGACATCACTATGTAGAAACCTTTTTAAAAAACTCATGTAGATGTCACGACCATCATGAGACTTAGAAGGGAGACTTAGTTTGGTCATTTATCATTTAAAATGGCATCAGTCAACTGTCTTGTTGAACCCCTCTGAACATTCTGATAATATTGCTAAAGATGAATAAAATACACAAAAACACAAGATATGTTATAAATATAAGATTGGGAAATAAAAGACAAATTAGTAGGTTAAAAAGCAAAAGGAAGGTAGATTAGAAAATAAGGGACCATGGGAAGCTAACAACAAAATGTTATTTTATTTCAAGTTGACCAAAGAATAGTACTTTTATCTCTCTCTTTTTTTTTAACAGTTTTCATTTTTTTAAAATTTTATTTTAAAGGGGGTAAAATTAAACACAACAAAACAGAACAGAATGGGACATAAGAAAGCATAAATTTCAAAGCTAGACAACCAGAGATCTTCACTATCTGTCATATTGTCTCTTGTTTTCTTCCAAATGGTTGTCCATATCTTTGCATATGGGGAGTTCATACTAAATAACACAGCCAATCTTTTCACAAGATGTGTAGTTAACTGGCTCCTACTCGCTAAGCAGGACGAGGGACAGGATGACATGAGATGTTTGATTCTCAGCCTGTGTGCCGGCAGGCTCACAGCCACCCACCATAGAGAGGAGGAATTCCTTGTTCTCTCGGCACCCCGAGTCAACCGCATGGTGCAGGTCCCGAGGTGCCAGGGTTGCTCTCCTTCTGGCCGCCGAAAGTCTGCCACACTCACAGCCGCCCCCAGAGAGGGGAGGAGCTCCCTGCCTTTTATCTTTTTTATATTAAGTATTTTCTACAAATATGTTCTCATCCTCAGGTATCCATTTACATTTCACTATTTTCTTCCACTTTGCAGTACTTGGACTTTGCTATTCCAGCAAGTACCAGTGGTGGACATGGATAGGATGAAGCTTGTGCAGACCAGAGATATTTTCAAATGCATCACCACCAAATACAGCTTTATGGGAAAGACATAAAGGAGAAGTGCCTGCATGGTGTATTCTCTGTTGTTACATGAGAAGGTGACACAGGGAGGACTTGGGATCCACTTTGAATGAGCAGGACTATGGCAAGTGGGCTGTGACCAGCAACAAGTTGGGACTGGACTTATACAGTGAGGTAATTAGTTCAAGATTTGCAAGGAAGCAGAGAAGGAGTACAATGCCAGAAAGGAATGGGTAAGAGATCATACATAGTATTCATGGCCATGTCTCCATGACTCACCAAGAAACACCCAGGGGCATGCACCCAGTAATCTTCTAGGAAATGTTGAAAGAATAAAATTGGTATAGATTCAAATGACTGTGATTAGAACGTGATGTCCTCAGGTACAGTACAGTGTTAGAGTTTCATTTCCTTTTCTTTTTTTTAGCATTAGAGTTTTTAAACACTGATGAGTGATGAAATTATGAGTGCTCAATGCTTTACAAATTATATTTACTGTAACCACGTGGGATGTCATAGTGTTTAATGGTGAAGAAGATGCATCTTGGGGTGGGAGAATTCAAAAGAGCTGTTTGTCAAGTTCCAAAAATTACAATAATGTTGACCTGGAACTTAATTTATTAGCAAATCATATGGACAGGTCAACTTGATGAATGTTAGTGACAGCTGGTACCAATGATACAAGGGTCGCCTGAAAAATTTCACACAGGCAATTATAATAGCTTGGCTAAATCTCAAAAAAACCAAGGCTGGAGGTGCTGGGGGTGCCTTTCCTGTTGTGAGGGAGCTGCCTCACAGAAAATAAAATCCTGTATCAAATTGTTGGCTGTTCCTCAAAAAGTTAAAAGCAAAACTATCCAATAATTCCTTTACTAGCTATGTATGCATGGAAAATGGAAAAAAACTTTAAAAATTTATTTTAATTTTTTTTTTATTTAGAGAAAAAAGAAAAGCAGAAAAAAGGGTAGAAATAATGCAGAATTTCCAAAAAATAACAGTAAGAAATCACTAGTTGATAAAGTACATATTGTTATCTTAGAAGTAGTTGTTCAAGTTACAAAATCAAAGTATAAAAAATGAGCAGACAAACAATGACAGCACAACTATTCTGTCTGATGAAAAAAAAATTAGTAGTATGGTTATCTATCTTGCACACTTAAACATACATACAGTTATATGTATACCCACAAGTTGTTCTTTCCTTTCAAGTACTTTCTTTCCCTTTCATTATTATGATATCTATTATACATTTTGGATCTTATTACTCTTTCAGTTTATTGTTATTATTTATTTTTTATACTAGAGAGACAATACAATATTTACAAATGTAAGTCTGATTTATTTCACTTATGAGGATAGTCTCAAGTTGTCTCCATTTACCTATAAAGGCCTCAAGATCATCCTTTTTATAGTTGAGTAATATTCTATTGTATAAAAATGCCACATCTTTTTCATCCATTCTGTGGCTGATGGGCATTGTGGTTGTTTCCAAGATTTAGCTATTGCAAATTGCACTACTATAAACATGAGTACACATATATCACTGTGACATAATCTTTTCAATTTTTCTGGGAAAATACCCAGGAGGGCAATAGCTGGATTGAATGGGACTTCTAATACTAGTTTTTTGAGGAATCACCATACTGATTTCCACAGTGGCTGCACCAGTCTACACTCCCACCAACAGTGGGAAAGAGTTCCTTTTTCCCCACAGCCTTGCCAACATTTATTATCAGTTGATTTCTTGATGGCAACCATTCTTTCCAGAGTGAGATGAAATCTCAGTGCTGTTTTAATTTGCATTTCTCGAATGACCAGTGATGATGAGCATTTCTTCATGTATTTATTTGCCATTTGTATATCTTCATCTGAGAAATGTGTGTTCATCTCAGATGTCCATTTTTGGAGTGGGTCTTTAAATTTGGAGGGCTTGATGTTTTTTAAGTCTTTGTATGTTCTGGATATAAGTCTTTTGTGTGAGGGGTTGCTGGCTAAAATTCCTTCCCATTCTGTGGGTTTTCTTTTTATTCTGTTGGTGATTTCTTTTGAAATGCAAAAACTTCTTAAAAACATGAGATCCCAGTCATTGATTCGTTGAAGTATCTCCCATGTGGTTTGCATTCATAAACTCTTTGCCTATCCTTACATCTCCAAGATTTCTACCTACGTTGTCTTCCAGTAGATTTAGTTTTAATATTTAGATCTTTGTTTCTGTTTTAATATTTAGATATTTGACCCATTGTGACTTTAGCTTAGTGCATGGTGATACACATGCATCTAGTTTCAGTCTTTGGCATGTGGAAAGCCAATTTTTCCAACACCATTTATTAAAAATGCTATCTTTCTTACAGTGAACATGTTTAGCCCCTTTGTCAAAGATAAGCTGGCTGAGTGTCTCTGTAGTTGTGTTTGCATCTTCTAATCTGTTCCATTGATACTCAGGTCTATTTCTTTGCCATCACCATGCTGATTTTATCACGGTAGCTTTGTAGTATAAAATTTCAAGTCAGGAATTGAGATGCCTCCTGCCTTGCCTTTATTGCCCCGAATTGCCTTTGCTATTCTAGGTTTCTTCTGTTTCTAAATGAATTTTAGGAATATTTTCTCTAGATCTGTAAGGTATGTCAATGGTATTTTTATTGAGATTGCATTAAATCTGTACAACAGTTTTGGGAGTATGGCCATTTTCACAATGTTGGCTCTTCCTAACCAAGAGCAAGGGATATCTTTCCATTTTCTAATATCCTCTTCAATCTCCTTTTTTAGAGTAGTATAATTTTCAGCATATAGTATAGTATAGTATAGTATAGTATAGTATAGTATAGTATAGTATAGTATAGTATAATTTTCAGTAGTATAATTACATTCTTGTTTAGGTTGATTCCTAAGTATTTCATTTTTTAGGTGCTATTGTGAAAGGCGTTACTTTCATAATTTCTCTCTCAGTGAGTTTGTTGTTTGTGTATAGGAATGATACCAATTTTTAAGTGTTGACTTTGTATCCAGCTGCACTGCTGAATTTGTTTATTAACTCTAGTAGTCTTTTTATGGACTTTTTGGGCTCTTTTATGTAGAGTATCATGTCATCTGAAAATTGTGATAATTTAGCTTCTTCTTTTTCTATCTTTATTCCTTTTGTTTCTCTCTCTTGTCTGATTGCTCTGGCTAATATTTCCAGAACTATATTGAATAGGAATGGCAATAGTAGACATCCTTATCTTGTTCCTGATTTTAGAGTGAAAACTTTCAGTTTTTGTTCATTTAGTATGTTGGCTGTTGGATTGTCATAGATGGCATTCATCAGATTGAGGTAGATACTCTCTATTCAGAGTTTCTGTAGGGTTTTTTTTTTTAATATCATGAACAAGTGTTGGACTTTATCAAAAGCGTTTTGTGCATCTATTGAGATAATAATGTGATTTTTGTTTTTGTCTCTGTTGATGTGGTATATTACATTTATTGATTTGCATATATTAAACCATCCCTGCATTACTGGAATAAATCCCACTTGGTCGTGGTGTATAATCTTCTTGATGATTTGCTGCATTCTATTTGCCAGTATTTTATTGAGAATCTTTGCATCAATGTTCATTGTGAGATTGGCCTATAGTTCTCCTTTTTGGTTGGGTCTTTCTCTGGTTTGGGTCTCAGAGTTACACTTACCTCCAGGAATGCATTAGGGAGGATTGCTTCCCTTTCAATTTCATTGAAGAGTTTGAGTAGTATTAGCATTAAATCTCTAAATTTCTTGTAGAATTCAGCCATAAATCCTGATGGTAAATTTTTAATCACATTGTCAATTTTAATAGCTAATATTGGGGTTAAAATTTTTATAGCTTCTTGATTCAGCTTTGCCAGTTCATACATTTCTAGAAAGCTGTCCAGTTGCTCTGTGTTTTCCACCCTATGTGAGTATAGATTTTCAAAGTAGGTATTCAGGATCATTTGAATTTCCATGGGATCTGTAGTAATTTTTCTCTTTTCAATCTTTATTGCATGAATTCGAGTTTTTTCTTTCTTTTTCATGATAAGGTTTGCTAGAGGTTTATTAATTTTTTGTTTATTCTCTCAAAAAACAGCTCTTTGATTCATTAATTCTTTGTATTTTTTTAGTCTCAATTGCATTAATTTCTGCTCTGATCTTTGTAATTTCCTCTTTTCTATGAGCTTGGGTTTTACTTGCTCTTCTTTTTCTAGAAACTTGAGATGTAGCATTAGGTTGTTTATTTGTGTTCATTTTGTTTTCTTGATGTGACAATTTATTGCTGTATATTTCCCTCTTAGGACCTCTTTCATTGCATCCCACAGGTTTTATTTGTTGTATCCACGTTTTCATTGAATTGTAGGTGCTGCTTTATTTCTTATTTAATTTCATCTGTAACGTAATGATTGTTCAGGAGGTTAATTTCCATGTATTTATGCAGGTTTTGAAATTTCTTTTGCCACTAATTTCCAGTTTCAGTGCACTATGGTCAGATAATATGCATGGGATAATTTCAATCCCTTTACATTTAACTAAAAATGTTATATGGGCTAATATATGGTCTCTTTTGGATAATATCCCATGCGCAGCTGAGAAGAATGTGTATTCTGATGTGTTTGGGTAGAATGCTCTATAAATACCTACTAAGTCCATTTGCTCACAGGTTTGATTCAGTTCTGTTATTTTGTAGTGATTTTTTTGTCTAGTTGTTCTATTTCTTTGTGACAATGGAGTATTAAGGTCCCTTGTTACATTTGTTTTGTTGCTTATTTGGTTTTTCATATCTATTAGTATTTGTCTTATATAGTTGAATGATCCTGTATTCAGTGCATATATGTTTATGATTGTTAGCTCTTCTTCTTGAATTATTCCCTTGACAAGTATATGGTGACCTTCTTTATCTCTTTTGACCATTTTTGATTTGAAGTTCACATTGTCTGCAACTAGAATAGCTATTGCTGCTTTTTTAAAGGTTCTTGTCACATGAAATATTGTTTTCTACCCTTTGACTTTTAGTCTATGAGTTTCTTTTTGAGTCAGATGTGTCTCTTTTATACAGCATATCGTGGGATCGTTTCTTGATCTAGTCTGTCAATCTCTTTTAATTGATGAATTGAGGCCATTTACACTGATGGATATAACTGATATGTACTGGCTCAACCTTTGTCATGTTATTTTCTTTTTTTTTAAATTTTACTTAAAGAGAAAAAAAAGCAATACAGAAAAAAGGGTAGAAATAATACAGAATTTCAAAAAAAACAGTAAGAAATCACCAGTTGATAAATTACATATTGTCTTCTTAGAAATAGTTGTTCATGTTACAAAATTAAGGCATACAAAGTGAACAAACAGTGAGGCTGCAAACAGTTTTGTTCAATGGTCCAACAAAAACCTGGTAATATGGTTATCAATCCCACACACTTAAACATACATGCAGTTATATCCTTTAGAGCATTTTCTTTTCCTCTTTTTGCTTTTTAAGTATATTATCTGTTTAGTTATATTATGTTTCAGCTTTCTCAGTACCTTATTGATCTGTTTTGTTGTTGTTACTTCCTTTTTAATCACCTTATATAATTCTGTTGTTTTGTTTTTGAGTTTCTCTTCATTTATGTCACATGGATCAGCTTTGGTGGAGTTGGGAGTTTTTGGAGGTGTTTTGTTACCTTATTTTCTCATGTTCTCTTGTTTTATTTTTATTTAAATTTTATTAACTTGGAGGTAGTAATATACAACAAAACAGGATAGAATAAAGCCAATTGAGACAGTGTGGTGAAGTTGGCGCAGAACATCACAGCAGGTCACCAGGACAACAGTAATAGGCAACATTGTATATCTCGGTGTCTTCACAATAGTTGTTCTTCTACTAGGTACAGCAAAATCAAAAGAAATACACAACATTATAGAACATATCAACACAGAGTATTGAATAGAGCAACACCATTAATCAGGACAAAGCAAAAGGGCGATAAAAATATCTGCCTTCAGAGATAGTAGAAGGAAACTCTCCCCACTTGCTGTACCAAATATGGTCACCTCCTAAGAGATATCCAGATCCCTGGTTCCCAATTGTTAATGGGATGGGGGGATGTGGTATGTTTGATTCTAAGCCCATGCCCCAGTAGGCAGCAGGCTGGTTGCTGGCTGGCTCAGTGCCCTAAGTTGCAACATGGCGCAGATCTCAGGAAACGCCATTGCTTCTTATTTCCCTGCCTTGGGGTGGCTGCAGGTTGCCAGACCACAGTCACTTACCAAGGCGGCAGGCTAGTTGCTGGTTGGCTCAGTGCCCTAAGTTCCATCATGGCTGTCATGTTATTTTCCTGCTGTTGGTTTTCTGCTTTTTCTCCCTTGTTTAATTGCTTGCCCTGTCTGGTGATTTCTTTCTGTTGTTGTTCTGGAAATTGTAGTCATTTTTATATCTATTTTGTGTATCTTTCAGTACTCTTTCTAGGGTTGCTTTGGTGGACATGAATTTCTTCAGTTGTTTTTTGTCATGGAAGTATCTTGTTTCTCAATTAAATTTGAAAGACAGTTTTGCTGGGTACATCAGTCTGGGTTGAAAGTTATTTTCTTTTAGGGCTTGAAATACTTCACTCCAAACTTGTTTTAACTTGAGGGTTTGTGCTGAATTGTCTGCCATGATTCTAATGGGCTTTCCTTGATAGGAATTTCCCATGTTTGGAAAATTTTCTGCTATTACTTCTGTGAATAGTTTACTGATGGCATTTGCGTTGACCCTTCATCTTCATTGATACCTATTAGTCTTATATTGTTTCTCCTTGCATCATCTTGAAGCTGTTGTATTGTCATTTCATGTGGCCTTGTTATTTTTAAAAGTTCTATCCTTTCATGATCACTAACAGTGATCCTGTCCTTAAGGTCTGAAATTCTACCCTTAGCTTCATTTAAACAGTTTTGCCAGGTTTAAATAGAATTTTTTATTTCTTAGATACCTCTTTGAATTTGTTTCATGCATTCTACTTTTTTTCTATATTGTTCATTCAAGGTTTCCATCATTTCCCCATGCTCTGTACTTTTTCTTTATCTATGTCTATATATTTCTTTATCTTTGTCTTCTCTAGCTATGCTGAGCCACTCTTTTATTAATGTTGTCATTTCTGTCTTTATGTGAGAAATTATTTATAATCTGATTTCCTCTATAGCCTCATGGATTTGTTTCTTTATTTCACTTGCTATCTTTTCAGACATTTCAGGTGTATGACTTTTAATTTCCTCTATTTCAGTGTCTCCTGTACTTGCTCCTGATGGACTAGATGTTTGAGATCACATTTTGCTTTTTTGTTTTATTATATTCACCTTTCAGGCTAATATTTGGTCTTTCAATCCCACTAGTCTCAATTGTCAGTGGTGCATATCTTAGGGTCCTACTGTGTGGTTGATATTTGTCCGGTTGTTGGGTACCACAATGAAGAGGAGGGCCAGTCACCTGAATTCCTCCTTCAGGGTCTGTTGGGTGAGTCCTAAATTTTTCCTGGGCTGATAGCCTAGGAAATGTAAGTCAACCCTTAGTTCCTGCTGTTACTATATCTTCAGGTTGTTTCAGGCCACCAGACCTACCTGTCTATAGTGTTTGCCTCTGCTGGGACCCTACTATGTCACTGGGTGTCTCATAAGCCCTTTTAATCTTCTCCAGGTTGGGGGAGGCCTTATTGGCACACTCCTAAACCCACCTGATGTTCTCTGCATGGAGAAAGGACTCACCCACACTCTTGCCAAGTTTGCCAAGGTCCTACAGCTGGAGGGGACTTTGCTACTGTTCCTGTTGGCCAACCGAAGTCCTCTATTTTAGGGGCAAACTCACCACACTGATGGAAGCCTGCTGAGGTCCTCTGTTTGGATGAGGGATTACTGAGTCTTCCATCAACCCAGCAAGGTTAATCCACTGCAGTCCAAAGTTCTGGGAGGAGGAGGAGCAGCCAAAGATTCAAAGCAATACTAGACCCAGGAGGTGGGGGGGCAGGCCAAGATAGGCCACCCTCCAAGGTCCAGAGTCCAAAGCGAGGTGGGGGGTAGGTGAGGATCAGCTGCCTTCTGAGTTCTGGGGTCTGAGAGGGAAGAGCCACCTCTGAGGTCTGGGGTCCAATGGGGGAGGACAGATGAGCATTGGCCGCCCTCCAATGTCTGGGGTCTGAGGGGGGAGGGATTTGTTTTAAATTTTGAAATGCATGTTTATCATTCATTAAATTGTTTAGTACAATATTCAAATTAATAACATTCATTCACTCATGTAAGTTTTTGCTTGGTAATACATAATTTGGGAATCATTTCATGGGCTATATAAAATTGACTTTTTAAAAGCTATCTTAAGTATTTTAAAGGGCACAGTTCACAAGTGTTAAGTTCACTTACATTGTTATACAGCAATAGATCTCTAGAAATTTTCTGGTTTTTAAAACTGAAATTCTATTGCCATTAAACACTAATTGCTCATCCCTTTTTCCCTTTAAGAATTATCTTTCTACCTTCTAGTTCTATGATTTTGACTACTTTTGATACTTCATATGCGTGGAATCATTAGTGTTTGTCCTTTTGTGGGTGGTTTACTTCATTTTAGTACAATATTCTCCAAGTTCATCTATATTGTTGCATATGACAGGAATTTGGTACTTTTAAGAATGTATAGTTTCCATTCTGTGTATATACAACATTTTCTTTAAACACTTTCTGGTCACTGGGCTTTTGTGCTGCTTCTTCCTGAGGCTATTGTGATAAAGTCTCAATGAACATAGGTGTGCAAATATCTCTTTGGGATTTTGCTTTGAATTCTTTGGGATATATACCCAGTTTACGGCACCAGGTGGTACTATGAGTTTCATTTTTTGAGGAACTTCCATGCTGTTGTCCATATGGTTATACACTAACAATCTTTCCCAATACTTTTTGCTTTCTTAGTTATTTTTCTCATTACTGAGATAATGTATCTGATACACAAAGTTAAAGGACAAAAGGTATACTGAAGCTCTAGTTTATAGAAGCTTTAGTCCATCATCAACTGATTTCAAGGCAGGGTTAGCATGGAAGAGGGACTTTGCAAAGGAGATATAGTCCATAGCAAGCAGGCAGGAAACAGTAAAACAGTAAGAAGCAAGTAGCACTTGCCTTCTTTCTGCCCCTTTATATTCCATCCAGGCTGCAAATTTATCGATTGGTACCACCCACACCCTTAATCTCAGCATCACACTGTTAAACCCAGCATCATACCTTTAATCCCAGCTAGATCAAGCCACTTCTGAAAAGCTGCACCTATGGCTGCCTGAGGCTTTAGGGGGCATCTAACAGGGACCTTCCAAATTCTGTTTAAATTTCTGCTATGATTAGTGATATCAAGCATCTTTCCCATGTTTGTTGGCATTTGTATAACTTCTTTAGAGAATTATCTATTAAAATTCATTGTCTATTTTTCACTTTGGTTATTTGTAGGGTATTTCTGCAGTTGCTGTTGAAATGCAACAGTTTTTAATATATTGACTCCTTATCGGATATGTGATTTGCAAATATTTTCTCCCATTTCACTCTACTGAATATTTACTTTTAAGTAACAAGGTTTCTGTTCAATTTCATTTGTGACATTCATTTATTGATTGATTTAATTTATTAAAAACCATTGTGGATTTATTAAAGGCAACAAAGTTACCAAGAATAAGAGTCAAATATGACATAAAAAGCACAAAGAAGATCTGGTGTGGTGGTGTGCTGCTGTAGCCCCAGGCACTGGAGAGGTTGAGGCAGAAGTATTACCTGATGCCAGGAGTTCCAGGTTAGTTGCGTGTCAGGTTAGTTGGGTGATACAGTGAGACCTTGTCTCAGGAAAGAAAGCTGGGTAGGAGGGTGAGAAAAGAAAGAAATTAATTTTAGAAATTAAAAATGCACAAGAAACAAAAGAAAAAACAGACAACTAGGACAATTTCAAAGTTGAAAACTTCTACATTGAAGTAACACTGTTAGAAATACACTTAGCACTATTACTCAAAATTTTCCAATTAGAAACATCTCAATGATCCAAGAAAGGATGAATAGGGAAATAAAAGAGGTATGTGTAGTTTTTGGTCATGAAAACAGTGCTGATGCATGACATAATAGGGATAAACATTGAAGACAATATATAATAGAAAGAAAATAAAATAAGGCTACATATTCTATGATTTTCCATGAAATGTTCAGAAGAGTAAAATTCATGGAGTGGCTGGATTTAAGGAGAGATGGCAAATGAATGCCAAATCATAGAAGATCTTTTGAGGATGTTATAATAAAAATGTTCTGAATAATGAATGCTAATGTGCAAAATTCTACAAATGTACAGTACTAAAATCCACAAATATTGTATTTCCAAGGACAGACAAGTCAGTTTGTGGTAAACATAGAAAGTCCAGTTTGAAACAACAGAACTAAATCCCTCTCATGGTATTCACTGACTGTAACTGAATTTTAAAATGCACCAAGGAAGGGCTATTTTAAGCAAAATCATTAGACACAGAGGGGCTAGAATTGGAAAACAGTCTGTGGAAATGTGTTTCATGGGAAATAATTGAGAGAGCTTCCAATGCTAAACATGGCCATGAGTCTGCTTAGTGTAATGGGATGTGGAAGAAAGAGATGAGCCCGAGAGACTGTGCTAGGGACTCAACTCTGTCATGAGTTTAAGTTAAGGTACATAGGTGGCAAATGAGATTGTGCACAAACAAACCACTTAAGAGGCTTCAAACTCTACAGTTTGGTTACATACACTGACTCCACCAAAGTCTCTTTGGACTGTGAAACTGAGGTGGGCAAAGATCCTCTTTGTATCTATATTTGCTCATGGCTATAGAAAAAATTTTGGATCTATATTTTCTCCCATTTCACTCTACTGAATATTTACTTTTAAGTAAAAACAGTTCTATCAGTTGTAATTTGTGTGATATTCATTTGTTTGATTTAATTTATTAAAAAACATTGTGGATTTATTAAAGGAAAAAAAGTTACCAAGAATAGGAGTCAATATCCCAATAGATTGTTGTACAAAGTAATTTTTTTATTTTGAAGGTAGTAAAAATACAACAGAACAAGACAGAACAAAGCCAATTGAGACAATGCAGTGAAAGTGGTACAGAACTTCACAACAGGATATTGGGATAACAGTAATAGGTACCATAGTATATCTCATTATCTTCACAATAGTTGTACAGTCAGTTAGGTATAGCAAAAATCAAATAAAAAACAGAGCATTTTAAAATAGTCTCTTCAATCTCCTTTTTTAGGTTTGTATAATTTTCAGTGTATAGATCTTTTACATTCTTGGTTAGGTTGATTCCTAAGTATCTCATTTTTTTAGATGCTATTGTGAAAGGTGACATTTCCATAATTTTTCTCTCCATGAGTTATTTGTTTGTGTACAGGAATGCTATTGATTTTTGAGTGTTGACTTTGTATCCAGCTACACTGCCAAATTTATTACCTCTAGTAGTCTTTTAATGGAGTTTTTGGGGTATTCTATGTAGAGGATTATGTCATTTGCAAATAATGATAATTTAACTTCTTCTTTTCCTATTTTTATTCCTTTTATTTCTCCCTCTTGTCTGATTGCTCTGGCTAGTATTTCTAGAACTATATTGAAAGAAGTGGTGATAATGGACATCCTTCCTGATTTTAGAGGGAAGGCTTTTGGTTTTTGTCAGTTTAGTGTAATGTTGGCTGTTGGATTGTCATAAATGGCCTTTATGAGGTTGAGGTACATACTGTCTATTCTGAGTTTCTGTAGGGTTTTGGACTTTATCAAAAGCGTTTTCTGTGTCTATTGAAATGATCATGTGATTTTTATTTTTGGCTCTGTTGATGTGGTGTATTACATTTATTGATTTTGCATATATTGAATCATCCCTGCATTCCTGGAATAAATCCCACTTGGTCATGGTGTATAATCTTCTTGATGATTTGCTGCATTCTATTTGCCAGTATTTTATTGAGAATCTTTGCATCAATGTTCATTAATGAGATTGGTCTATAGTTCACCTTTTTGGTTGGGTCTTTCTCTGGTTTTGGTATCAGGATAAACATTCCCAAAGTGATTTAGGCAGGACTGCTTTTGTTTCAGTTTCATTGAAGAGGTTAAGGAGTGTTGGCATTAAGTCTTCTCTAAATTTCTTATAGAGTTCAGCTGTGAATCCGTCAGGACCTGGGCCTAAATCTCTCACTATATGAGTAGAGATTTTCAAAGTAGGTGTTCACGATCTTTTGAATTTCCATGGGATCTGTAGTAATTTCTCTCTTTTCAGTCCTTATTGCATAGATTTGGGTTTTTTTCTTTCTTTTTTTTTGATAAGGTTGGCTAGAGGTTTATCAGTTTTGTATACCCTCTCAAAAACCAGCTCTTTGATTCATTAATTCTTTGTATTTTTTTTGTTTCAATTGCATTAATTTCTGCTCCAATCTTAACAATTTCCTCTCTTCTATGAGCTTTGGGTTTGGCTTGCTCTTCCTTTTCTAGTAGCTTGAGATGTAGCATTAGGTTATTTATTTGTGCTTGTTCCATTTTCTTGATGTGACTATGTATTGCTATATACTTTCCTCTTAGGACTGCTTTCATTGCATCCCACAGGTTACAGGATGATGTGTCTGCATTTTCATTATATTTTAGGTATTGTTTTATTTCTTCTTTAATTTCATCTGTAACTGGCTGGTTGTTCAGAAGGTTGGTATTTAGTTTCCATGTATTTAAGCAGGTTTTTGCAGGGTTTTTTTTTTGCCACTGATTGCAAATTTTAGTGCACTATGATCAGATGTTATGCATGGGATAATTTCACTCTCTTTGCATTTACTTAAGAATGCCTTATGAGTTAATATATAGTCTATTTTAGAGAATGTCCTGTGTGCAGCTGAGAATAAGGTATATTTTGATATGGTTGGGTGGAACACTCTGCAAACATCCACTAAGTCCATTCATTCACAGGTGTGATTCAGTTCTGTTATTTCTTTGCTGACTTTTTGAGTAGTTGATCTATCTCTTTGTGACAGTGGGTGTTAAGGTCTCCTATTACAATTGTGTTCTTGTGTACTTGGTTTTTCATGTCCATTAGTATTTGTCTTATATAGTTGGGTGCTCCTGTATTTGGTGCATATATATTTATAATTGTTAGTTCTTCCTCTTGTAGTTTTCCACTTACAAATGTGTAGTGGCTTTCTTTATCTTTTTTAATCCTTTTAGGTTTGAAGTTCACTTTGTCTGCAAACAGAATAGCTACCCCTGCTTTTTTCTGGGTTCCTATTGCATGGAATACTGTTTTCCATCCTTTAACTTTTAGTCTGAGTTTGTTTTTAAGTCAGATTTGTTTCTTGGATACAGCATATTGTGGGGTCCTGTTTCTTGATCCATTCTGTCAACCTGCTTCTTTTGACAGGTGAATTAAGCCCATTAACAATTATGGTTATTACTGATATGTATTGACTTGACTTTGCCATATTAAGTTCCTGTGGTTGGTTTCCCGCTTTCCTCCCTTGTTTAATTTCTTGTCCAGGCTGGTGGTTTCTTTCTGTTGTTGCTGTGGAGATTGTGGTCATTTTTATCTCTTTCTAGTATGTCTTTCAATACTCCTCCTAGGGTTGGTTTGGTGGATATGAATTTCTTCAGTTGTTCTTTGTCACGGAAGTATCTTTTTTCTCCGTTAAATTTGAAAGACAGTTTTGCTGGGTACATCAATCTGGGTTGAAAGTTATTTTCTTTTGTGACTTGAAATATTTCACTCCAAACTCGTCTTAGCCTGAAAGTTTGTGCTGAGAGGTCTGTCATGATTCTAATAGGCTTTCCTTGATAGGTGATTTGTGTCTTTTCTCTAACAGCTTTTAGTATTCTGTTTTTATGTTGTATGTCTGAAATCTCAATTATTATATGTCTGGGTGTAGATTTATGTTGGTTATGACTGTTTGGAATTCTATATGCCTCACTTATATGTATGTCAGTTTTTTTTCCCTGTGTTTGGGAAATTTTCCATTATTACTTCTGTGAATAGCTTTGCATTGTCTCCTGCCTCCTCCCTGATGCCTATTAGCCTTACATTGTTTCTTTTGGTGTCATCTTGAAGCTGTTGGATTGTCATTTCTGAAGCTGTTGGATTGTCATTTTGTGGTGCTTTGTTGTTTTTATAAGTTCTATCTTTTCCTGGTTGCTAACTGCGATCCTATCCTCAAGGTCTGAAATTCTATCCTCAGTTTCATTTAAATGGTTTTGCCAGCTTTCAATAGAGTTTTTTGTTTCTTGGATATCTCTCTGAAACTGTTTGATGGATTCTGCTTATTTTCTACCTTGTTTGTTCAATGTTTCAATCAATTTCCCATGTTCCTGTATTTTTTTTTTATCTATTTCTTCCCTGGTTATGTTGAGCAAATCCTTTACTAAGGTTGTTACTTGTGTCTCTATGTAAGCCATTACTTCTAATTTGATTTCCTCTCTAGACTCACGGATTTGTTTCTTTACTTCATTTGCTATCTTTTCAGAGATTTCTGGTGTATGACTTTTAAAGTCCTCCATTTCTCTGTCATCTGTTCTTGCACCTGATGGACTAGATGTTTGAGATTGCATTTTGGTTTTTTGTTTTGTGATTTTCACCTTCTGGGCCAATATCTGGTTATTTAGTCCCAATAGTCACAACTGTCAGCAGTGTACCTCCTAAAGTCCTACTCTGTGGTTGATGTACCCCCAATTGTTGGGTACATAGTGACCAGAACCTACCTGGGTGTTCTGTCTGCGTAAGGGGCCACCTGTATCCCACTGAACCAGCACTGTCACTCTACCTCAATTCAGTGATTCTGCACAGGGCTGTGGTGGAAGAAGGTGGAGTAGTGGGCAAGCATGCCCAGCAGCACGAGCCCTGTGGTCGGTGGTCTCCTCTGCACTGCGCTTTCCTCTGCACTGGTACAGTGGCAGTGAGGAAGCCAGAAGGGCACAGACCAGCTCAGCAGCATGAGCCAGGGTGGGGCTGGGACACTTACTCCACGTGGTACCTTCCTCTATGCTGTGGTGATGGGGGAGGGCAGCAGCAGGCAAGCACGCCCAGCAGCGTGAGCAGGGGGCAGAGACGGTGGTCTCCACTGCACTGCACCTTCCTCTACGCTGGTACGGTAGTGGTGAGAAGGCCGGAGGGGTGCAGACCAGCTCAGCTGCACAAGCTGGGGTGGGGCTCTGCCCCAAAAACCCAGAACATTATAAAACCATTCAAAATAAAATATTGAATAGAACAATACAATTAATTGTAATGAATCAAAACAGTGGAAAAAAAATACTTGCCTTCAAACAGAAGATGGAAGGAAATCCCCTATATTTGCTATATTGCATAGGGTCATCCTCTCAAGACATGCTCAGACCTCTGTACCCAGTTGCTAATGGGGGTGGTGGTGGTGATTAGGATGTTTGATTTCCTGCCCGTGTGCAGGTAGGCTCACAGGAGACACTAATTGGGTTTCCTCCTGGCTCTCACCCGAGGGAGGTGCTTACCAAGAGGGCAAGTGAATTGCTTTCTTCTGCAGCCACTTGGTTTCCATCATGGCCTATTCTTAGGGCTGCCTACTGGATCTCCTCCTGGCTCATGCTGGAGGGAGGGGCTTACCAAGAGGGTGGGTGAATTGTCCTCTTCTGCAGCCACCTGGGTTCCACCATGGCTGGTTCTCCTAAAGTAAATGTTAATGCATATGTAAAACTCATAGTATAATGACTAACATATAAAAGGTACCCCCTCGAGATGAATTTCTTCATAACCACCTAACGTTCTTATTTACCTAGATTTTTAAAGATTTTAAACAAAGAAGAATAACAATGAAACAGTTTCAAAACAGGCTAGCAGGAGAGTAACAATAATCAACACATTGCATATTGTTATATTTGCAGTAGTTGTTTAGGTACAAGATATAGGCATGAAACCTTGTCTAAAACAAATACTAGCACAAAACTTTCTCCTCAACAAACCAAGAGAAACCAGCTCTATAACTATCTTAACTATTATATATATATATATATATATATATATATATACATACATCCTTTTCCTTTCCTTCCTTTCCCCTTTCTCCCATCAAAGTTTTCCTTTTCTTCTGAACAATTTCTTCTCCATTCACAATATCTATTGTACATTTTTGGTCTTATCTACTTTTTCAGTTTCTCACACTAGTGAGACAATATGATGTTTACACATGTGGGTCTGATTCATTTCACTTATGAGTATGGTCTCAAGTTACATCCATTTACCTATAAAAGCCTCCAGTTGGTCCTTCTTTATAGTTGAGTAGTACTCCACTGTATAAAAATACCAAATCATTTTTTTATCCATTTCTTGGTTGATGGGCATTTAGGTTGTTTCCAAGATTAGGCTATTACAAATTGTGCTGCTATAAACATGGGTACACATACATCACTGTGGCATATTATTTTCAGTTCTTCTGGGAAAATACTCAGAAGGGGAATAGCTGGGTCAAATGGTACTTCTAATCTTAGTTTTTTGAGGAATCTGCACACTGATTTCCACAATGGTTGCACCAGTTTACACTCCCACCAACACTGGATTCAGGTTCCTTTTTCTCCACAACTTTTCCGGTATTTGTTATTGGCTGTTTTCTTGATAACTGTCATTCTTTCTGGAGTGAGATTGAATCTCAGTGTTGTTTTAATTTGCATCTCTCAAATGACCAGTGATGTTGAACATTTTATTCATATATTTATTTGTTGTTTGTATTTCTTCATCTGAGAAGTGTGTATTGATCTTGGATGCCCATTTTTGGATTAAGTCTTTGAATTTGGGGGGACTGACTTTTAAAAATTCTTTACATGTTCTATATATAAGTCCTTTGAGGAAAAAGTGGCTGTAATTTTTTTCACTCTGTGGGTTGTCTTTTCACTTTTTTGATGATTTATTTTGTTGTGCAAAAGTTTTTAATAAGAGGAGATCCTATTTGTTGATTCTTTGCAGTATTTCCCATGAAATCTGGGGTTTGCCTAGATTTTAAACTGTAACATCAAAGATATATTTGACTGGATATGTTTGTCTTTCAGGACTGACATGTATACAGAAGGCATTGTAAACTTATATGAACTGTTTATGCGTGTGCCAGTAGCTCCAGATCAAAAAGATGCCCAGATGGCCTTGATCAAAGACAGAACACAGAATTGTTATTTGCCTGTTTTTGAAAAAGTAAGCAAAGCTGCTCAGAGATTTGGGGCACTGAGTTCAGAGTTCTGGAGAAATGCTGTGATTGTATAATCCTAGAGCCTTGACCTTCATATCCACTGAGACTTCGGGAAAGCCAGCACCCCACCATCAGTCTCAGGGTGTTTTAAAAAACTGGACTTGAGAAAGCATTATATAGTTACACCAAAGGTATAGTTTTTGAGCCAAAGTTCAGCTTATTATGCTTCAATATAGAATTTAGTATCCAGCAGAATTTCATATTCACATGCAGAATTTTGTGCATGGCAGACTCTGAACCTCACTTGAGTTATTCAGGTCCTGTAGTACAACTTTGGCTTCCATTTTAGAGAAAAATCTGAACAATACATATTACAATAACGCATTTGATGTCACACTTTGGGTTTGTGCCAAGTAATTGTATGATAGGGTGTTTAATGGAATTTTTAAGAGTGGTGTCTCTTTGGAAGGTGATATCATGTGTCTTTTTCCTATTTACTCTGGTTTCCATACTGCTGGAATACTTAAAGAAATAATCACATGCTTTGTGTTTACTACGTAAATTTCATATATTCAAAGAGCTGAAATAAAAAATTGAATGAATCCATAGTTATCATCCAGACATCCGGATATGTTGCCTCTATCATATCCATGTCTCTACTTCTATTAGCCAAACATACAACTTTTCATGCATTATAAAGTTGCAGATATCAGTACTGTTCATTGCTAGGGAACTTCCATGAAGATTATACCAGTCTAAGGAAGAAGTCAGAGCCCATCGTGCAAAGGAAATCATGATTCGAGTTAGCTCAGTTTATCTCAGATCCCAGGGAGGCAACCAGAACATGAAGAGAACAGAGACAAGGAGGAATCTAGGTACTAAAGTGGTCTACACATGTGTGAAGGGTGCTGCTGCAAGGCTGAAGCTGCTGCCCACATGGAGAGTAGAGGGGAGCTGTGCATCCCAAGGATTCAGGGCTGCTCCTCTCAGGTAGTGGGAGGATGGAGATTTGGTGCAGCAGGAGTTGAGCCTTTGGTACATGTGGAGAAGGACAGAAGCACGGGAATGAAGGGAGTGCCCGGGCTGTCACACAGGAGTGGTAGCACCCACTTCTCACCACCCTCTCATGACTCAGGGCCCTGATAAAGGCCTGGAGCTCCACACTCACTATGGAAGCAGCAGCAGAGTAGGGTGTGGTGAGAGGCTCAGGGAGAAGCTGGGGTTCCAGTCTGATCATGCCTGTGTTCATAGCCGAACTTTTCAAGTTCTGCAGGTGTTAACGAGCCATGGAAAAGATTATCTTGTTGGCAAAAAGGTGAGTGGGGCTGACATTCACCTGGTTGAAATTCTCTACTATGTTGAAGTTGGTCTTTTGGCCAACTTCCCCCTGCTGTAGGTAACTTCTTCTGCCCTCACATTGACAGTCCCACATCTCCCACAGTGAATCTTGTTTGGACACATGGTACAGTTCTGACTTCCAGGGCCCTCCAGGTCTTCAACTCCTGCCCCCATGCCTCCAAAGTGACCATCTAGACCTTGGATTTGAGACATGAATATAATCTTCTCTTGCAAGGAAATAAGAACTGCATGCTGCTCCGAGAATATTAACTTGTAGGAGTAGGACTCAGAGCCCCACACCTCTCACTGGTCCCCCAACCATTGGGAGTCTCATTCCTGATTTCTGTGGGATATTCTTTATCCCAGATGTCCTTGTCTTTGCATACTGAACAGGTTTCTGTCCATCTGATTTCACTCCCTCAACTCTGACCCCCACTGTCAGACATTGTCTTTTCTGTCTCCACAGCTTTCCTGGCTTCCCATCTCATACAGCTCACCACCCACCACAAACCCTCATCAATCTTATAGACTGAAAATTGACTCTGTCAGACTGTTTTGTTTTGTGTCTAGGTGGTCTCAATCCTCATGCAGTTATGGAAGCAGCTGAATCTAGCATTTGTGATTGATTTGTTGTCTAGCACTGGGATTGGTGGTATGATGCTGCACCCACCCAAGGCTGGAGCTGACATACAATATAAGGGAGGGAAGAAGCTGTGTTTTTTTCTTTCTCCTTCTTTACTCTTTCTGTTTGCAGCTGCCATGAATGGTTGCCCCTCAGCCATGCCACTCTGCCTTGGAGCCAACTGAGTATGGACTGAAACCTCCAAAACTATAAGATAAATAAACTTTCCTTTCCCTAAGTTTGGGCATCAGGTATTTTGTATCAGCAACCAGAGTAAAGTAACCAAGACACTGACCCTTCATTAATATATCTATTTTCATTTCTAAGTCATTGTTTCTGTATCTACATTTCTATTTTTAAGTATATCTCTGTTTATATTGGACAGACACATTATTCTTTATACATCTTATAGACTGAAAATTGATTCTGTCTGACCCTTGATTAATGTTATCTAACTTCATTTCTAAGTCAGTGTTTCTGTATGTACATTTCTGTTTTTAAGTATATCTCTGTTTATATTGGACAGACACATTGTTTTTCATGGATCGAAAAGGTTTATATCTAAGAAACCAAGGAAGGCTATGACCTTAATAAAAATTTAGAAGAGGTATTTAACTAAGTTATGTGTTCTCCCTCTTTTTTTAATTTTGAAGATAGTAAAATACAACAGAACAAGACATATCAAAGCCAATCGAGACAATGCAATGAAATTGGTACAGAACTTCACAGCAGGATACTGGGATAACAGTAATAGGTACCATAGTATATCTCATTATCTTCACAATAGTTGTCCTTTCCATCAAGTATTTATGGCAAAATCAAACCAAAAATATAACATTATAAAACCTAGCAAAACAGAATATTGAATAGAGCAAAACAATTAATCAGAACAAAGCAAAGCAGTAAAAAAAGTATTTGCCTTCAACAAGTTGATAGAAAGAAATCCCCCATATTTGCTGTATTGCATATGGTCATCCTCCCAAGACATGCCCAGACCTCTGGCTCCCAGTTGCTAATTGGGGGGAAACGGGGAGATGGGATGTTTGATTTTCAGCCCGTGCATCAGTAGGCTCATGGGAGACACTGACTGGTTTTCTTCCTGGCTCACCCGCAGCTTGCTCACAGCATGGCTGCTTTCCAGGAAGGTGAGCATGTTGCTTTCTTGCTCAGGGCCCTAAGTTCCAACATGGCTGGATCTTGAGAGACGCTGACTAGTTCTCTTCCTGGGTCACCTGCAGCTTGCTTGCACTATCACTGCTTATGTAGTCTTCCTCTTATATACATTATAACTGAGTATCTGTTTGAACCTCCATATTAGTAATGATAGAGCTGCTCAAGTGATCTTTTTCTGGAGTGGGGAGAGATTTTAAGGGTTTTCTAATAGTTGGGTTGAACTTTAAGATACTCCCTAAGGCTATACCTTGTGTGTTGCAGGCCCTCAAAACCAGAATCACTAACCTGCTCAATGTGAAGAAGTTTCTGCAGCCTGGCAGCCAGAGGACGCTCTTACTACTCAGCAAATAGTAGAAGAAACAAGAAAGATTTTGAAATTTTAATACAGTTGACATTAGCCAAGCCCATGCATACTAAACATCTAAATTTTGCAATAATGAAATTCTATGCCTAAATATTGATCTTGACTATTGTGGGACAATAAGCCATTCCAGATGATACAAGGTAATGCCATACTAAAATACTTCTAATAAGTATTAAGATATTTTTTCCTTTAGCATCTGATATGTAATTGGATTTTGAAGGTCCTTTTCTTGGAAATAAATTTTTTACTTAAAAATGTGGATTATATGGTTTGTCTTACTTTCCAAAAGCTGTCCTATATATCTGTCATATAGTATATCAAAGAAAGAATTGATGAATTTGCATTTTGCAATCTTACTAAGCATAGAAAATGGGTGTAATTCTGGGGTGTAATATGACAAAGTTTTCCTCCAAGCCATATGCTACATATGTACTCAAGTCCTCTAATGCTGGGTACAGATGGTTTTCTATTTGCTATTAACTTTAATTCATGTCATTAAAAACATTACAGAAGGTTTCTTTAAAAAGCCAGTTCACAATTATTTGCAAAGATGGTCAAATACATTTAATTTATTTTTAACATTAATGGGGGTGTATTGAACAGGCAGATTTTTAAAAAAATTTTATTTAAAGAGAAAAAACAAAACAAAACAAAACAAAACAAAACAAAACAGAATAAAGGGTAGCAACAATACAGAATTCCAAGGAAAAAAGGAAAAGAACAATAACAAAAAATCCTAAGAAATTATTACTTGACAAATTAAATACTGACTTCTTGGAAATAGTTGTTCAAATTACAAAGTTAAAACATGTAAAGTAGACATTCAAACAGTGAGACTGTTAACAGCTCTGCTCCATGATCTGACAAAAGCAGTAATATGGTCATCCATCTTACCCACTCAAATATACATGCAATTATATCAAAAGGGTAAAATTAAACACAACAAAACAGAGCAAAGCAGATCACAAGAAAGCAATGTAAGAGACATAAATTTCAAAGCTAGACAATCGGAGATATTCACTCTCTGTCATATTGACCCTTGTTTTCTTCCAAAGAGTTGTCCGTATTTGTCACATACAGGGAATTCACGTGAAACAACATAGCATGGAATTGATCTGAGCAGGACGAGGAGGGCATTTCAGGTCTTCCAGATCAGACATTAGGGAAGCCAAGAATGGCTGTCATAGTATCTCTCATTCTCCTCAAAACAGCTGTCCATACCTTCATATGTGTTGAACTTAAATAAGACAAAGCAAGCTAAAATCACTTTGAACAAAAAGTGATAGTTTTGCTGGATTTCATATCATAACATTATGGAATCAGCACTGGGTATTGTAGTGTCTCTTTTTCTTCAAGGTAGTTGTTCATTTCAACATGTGTTATATAGTTGGTTCTCGTAAACTGTTTATAAGCTCTACACATGCATGAGTCTCTAAATGTATATCTATCCTTTCGGTAAAAACAAAACAAAGCAAGACAAAACAAAACAATTCCTAGGAAAGCATGAGGCAAAAAAGTCACATAAAACTGCAATACAAGGTGATCTACAATGGTTACCATGATGTCTCAGCAGTATATAACAACATTAATAAAAACAAAGCATTGGAGACATTATAAGACTTCAAAAGCAAGTAATAAACCAGAGTGGGTATCTTAGTGAATCTTGTCATCTTCAGTGTAGTTGCCTATACTCTTAGACTTGATGCTATCAATCATAACAGACTTAAATAAAATCAGTCAATACAAGTAGCAATCTAACAAACCGGATTCAAATAAGATCAGTCATAATAAGACAGTATAAGTTATAAAGTTATAAAGGGTTTCAGATTAAGTTGATAGGAAAATTAGGGATGATTACCATAATATGTCCTCTTATTTTTGGGATAGCTGACCATGTCCTCAAGTCTAGTGTAAGTAGACAAACTGGAACAGCATGTAATCCATCCAAGCAGAGTGGTGAGAATAATTTAAATTTTAAATCTTGTTATCCAATTAACAATATCCTCTGCCTCCCTTTTTTACTCCCATGGGGTGCACTGCTTGTTTTGGGTCCCACTGCCTCCCTATATAGAGCAGCTCAATGGACCCTATCTCCTGATCTACTCTGCCTGTGTTTCTCTCTGTTAATATTTCAAGGCCATCTATACTAGAGATTACAGCCAATCTTCTCTGCCTTATTTCTGCTATTCTGTTTTTCTGCCATTGGTTGTCTATTTTTC
>PVJX010011949.1:0-23055 GCA_004027295.1 Dolichotis patagonum | reverse complement strand
TTGAGGCCTCTCTGCAACTGTTCCTGAAATGCTCGTATTCTTGTTCTCTCTCCCTAGAATGTCCTTCAGTATTTTTTGTAGGGTTGGACTGGTGGTCACAAATTCTCCTAGTTCCTTTTTGTCATGGAAGCATCTTGTTTCTCCATTAATTTCTAAAGAGAGCTTTGCTGGATACATCAGTCTGGGCTGGAGATTGTTCTCCTTCAGGGCTTGAATTACTTCACTCCAAGCTCTTCTTGACCTAATGGTCTGTATTGAGAAGTCTGCCATGATTTTGATGGGTTTTCCTTTATAGGTGATCTGTTTCTTTTCTCTGATGGCTTTTAATATTCTGTTTTTACATTGAATTTCTGAGATCTTGATTATTATGTGTCTGGGTGTAGCTCTGTTTTGGTTGTAGGTGGCTGGAGTTCTGTATGCTTCATACATCTGCATATCATTTCCTTTTTCTATGTTTAGGAAGTTTTACTTAATAATTTCTGTGAATAGCCTTTGTAATTCCTCTGTTTTGATTCCTGCTTCTTCATTCACATACTTTATTCTTAAGTTATAGATCCTCTTGTTGTCTTCCAGTCTTTGTATCTTTACTGCCTGCTCCCTTGTTATTTTTAAGAGATCTTCTCTTTCATGATCATACATTGCAAGCCTGTGTTCAATTTTTGATAGTCTATCTTTTGTTTCTTTCAAGCAGTTTTGCCAGCTTTCTATCGAGTCTTTAGTTTCCTGATAATCTCTTTGAATCTGCTTCATGACTTCTAGATTTTTCCTATATTCTTCATTAAATTTTTCACTCCTTTTGTGTTCCTCCATTCTTCTGTCTGTGTCTTCTTGAGAGGTGCCCAGCCTTTCTTTTATTAATCTACTTATCTCTTCTTTAATTTGAATTAATATTTCAGTTTTGGTCCCACTTACGAGGTCCTGAAGATATCTCTTTATATCCACTAACACTGTTTGATGTTGCATTTTTGCTCTTCTCAATCTCTTGGATCCTCTCCTGGATCAATGTTCTCAGGGTTCTCAGGGTTGGGAGCTGGGTTTTTTTTCTTATTTCTCCCTTTTGTCATGTTTTTGGTTCCTTCCATGCAAGTGTACAGTGTAATTCCCAGACCCTTTTCTTGTTGGTTAAGGCGCCTCTAGAGGGTGCAGGCTAGGAGTTTTGCCCTCTTCAATAGGCTATCAGAGGTTACCATTCACGCATGGGCAGTGTGCGCTGGCTCCTCCCCTCCGGGCCAGTCAACCTTTGCAGGCCTTCACTGGGTCAGTGTGTGCCGATCTCAGGGAATTAATTTGTAGCAACTCACTGGGTCCCAGCCAGGGGTGCAGCCTAGTCCAAGCAGATTCCACCAATCTGCTCGGCGAGGGGTGCAACCAACTGAAGCCACTTCCTTATGGAGTTAGGGCTTTCCTGCCCAAATCCAACATGTCTTCCAGTCGGTTTCCCCTTTCCTGTGGGAGGATCTTATTCCCATCACTCTCCGAGTATTGATGCCGGTCCCTGAGAACTGCTGAGCTCCCCGACCTCCGACTTCAGTGCGGCTGCAGTGTGAATTCACAGTGTCTCTGGGTGGGTCGCGTGCAGGGCTGGTCTGGGTGAGCCGCACACAGGGCTGTTCAGCTCCGTGCTCTGGCAGCTCAAGTGAGTCACTTCTGCACTAATTGTTTGGTCAGGTCTCCAGCAGGGATTCAGGCGCCTCGAGGAGGGCACTGTGCTCGCTGATCTTAGCTTCTTTTATGGTAGCCCCAGTACCTCATATTCAAGCGGTTTTTTGCACTTTAGTTTCTTCGTGGTTGTGAGAGTCCATCTCTCTCTGTTTGGGTCTCTCTGTTTGAGCTGTCTCTCTCAGAGAGGGTCCCTCTCCTGCTACCTACCAGTCTGCCATCTTTGGACTTCTCTTGAACAGGCAGATTTAAACCAGCTGATTTGTGGGAATATGTTGACTTCTAACTCTTTCAGTCCAGTATGGAAACCTATGGCCCCTGACTAGCTTCACTAACTGAACTCTGCCCTTTTCAATGGAAAGGAGTTTCTCAAATGAATAAATGGTACAAAAATCCATTGGGATATTATATTGAGCTGAGGAACCAAGAAAGAGAAATTCTTTAACAAGGTCAATGCTGACCTTTCACTGTTCTCCACTGAATTATCCCCTCCCAGTCATCACTAGAAAAATACCTTACCCATATCCTTAGCACAAGAAAAACTCCACTTTATACTAAGTCAAGAACTTCTTGTTGTATATAGGTGATAATATAAGAGTTGTTCATTGAGCTGCTTTGGGGTACATCGTTAAAGACATGTAAAAATTAATTTAGAAAACAAGAGCTTGGAAATTCAATGATGTGAGAGCAATTAATAGTATAGGAATAAAAAGATATGTCATGTGAGACATTCTGAGCCTGTGCCCAGTGCAAAGGGAGAAGGTAGGAGTTTATGCTGAAATTGCTCTGTCTGTAGAAGTGGTGACAAAATGATTGTGAATTGAAATTTGTCAGGACTACATGATTGGAATCCCCAAATGACCTGTGATTGTGACCTCTATATGCATGGTTTATGCCTTCAATAGTTTCTCAGCCTCTGTTTCCTACGAGAAAGGAGTTACCCAGGCCTACACACAATCTGATTTACAACTGGATGTTTTTGATGTACAGAAACTCTTCCCTTTGTGTGATTTGTTAACAAACATTGTTTCTACTAGTTTTTCTTTTTTTCTTTAATGTCAATGTTCTCCACTGGCAGATAGAATTTTTCATGAATAATTGCTATAATCTTTTAGGTGAATGTAAATCTGTAAAACTGTTGGAATTACATACGAAAATGGCCTGCTTATTTGATTTCAAGAAAATTTAAAATAGTAATTCTTGTTTTGTGAATTTTCATATTGGTCCAACAAGCATTTGTTAATCCTAGTCCTTTATCAAATTCAATATTTGCCTCAATCCTTTCCTCTTTATTAATTTCTATTTCTTATTTCTATGTTTAATTAGTGGGAGAGACCTATTTCTTTATCAACCCATTTGAACCTGCAGAAAACTGAAAATCAGGATTGGTTGACCCTGTGTTCCAGTTATTATGTAATATTTCTATATTAATTATTTTCATCAAGAAAGATCGAAGTAAGAAGTTGTAGAACTTGGTGACCACTGAAATATCTTGCAGTGCAGTGGTGCTGGCATACTATTATGTCAAATACTGGACTAATAAATTCTATGATGTGAGACCTGCAAGATTAAGTAGGTGTAGGCAGCGGTTAAAACCTCTCTGTAACTTGGAATTGAGATAATCAGAAAATAGCGACTCAGGGTGCAGAAAGAGAAGAGGAGCTCTGGGAATCAAGAAAGAGATGTCAAGGAATCTAAAAATCACAGAAAAACTGACAGGCAGAAAATAACAAAGCAAGGGCCAGGGATTTAGCTCAGTGGCATAAGCACCTGCCTGGCAAGTGTGAGGTCCTGAGTTCGATCCCCGGTACCCAAAAACAAACAAACAAACAAACAAACAAACAAACAAAAAAACGAAAATAACAAAGCAATTCACAACACTGACCCCTAGCTTCAGAGAGGTGGCCAGAAAAGGCCAGCAGCATGGGCAATAAACATCAGATCTGTGTGGTTAGCTGCAGAAAGAAGGCAAGATTATTGCCAGCTGTAAATCCCGTGTGACCTTTACTCTGAAAGTGACTTCTTTCATATGACAAGGTAACTTTGAAGAAGATATTCGCTGCACAGCCCACTATCTTGGAGTGATGTGACTAGGAACGTTTTTGAGTAGAGGCTTAGCTTTTGAATCTGACCTCCATGAATCAGAAGTCATGGAACAGTCCTGCGGACACCCTGCAGTAGTGTCTGGGTGGAAGACAGCAATAAGAGACAGTCACGGGGAAGGGAGTGACCAGTCACAGATCCCCTGAGAAGTTTAAGCAGACAAGAGCTCAGGCTACAAAGGGCACTGTGGCTCACTGACTTGCCCTCAGGGGTGAGGAACTAGGCTTGTCCCAAGTGATTTTCAGAGGTGGCTGAATCTTAAAACACAGAGATTGAGCCTTTGCTGTCTGCCTCAGCACACACTTCAGTAGTCCGTTTGTTTCCCCATCCACCAATGTGTTCAGGAATATGCCTGTGCTTGGATGTTTGCAATATTCTTGGGTGCATGGACTTGGGGCCATCAGAGCATCTGGCTCACATGATGTAAAATTACTTAGGGATAGCGGTGGTTTAGGGTACCCAAAATATTCAAACCAACACAAAGCCTCTAGTGTAAATATTACGCTGAGTCTGACAACGTAACAATTAACTGGCGCTACCCAAAAGGAAAGTTTGGGCAGGGCCAGCATTTATACAGCAGTGACCTGTTAATGTGGGTATGGAAACAAATCGGGCTCCCCTTGACACAACAGCCTTCTCTGGTGGGTTCCAGTATTATGGATTCTGAAAAGAAACTACGGGCAAATCCAAAGAAGACCAAATATGAACATTTTTTCAGCCAACAGCTTGGGATAAGCGACCCAGGGATTGTGTATTTGAGGAGGAAGGCTTGAGAATGAAAAGATTAAAAGAAGCTGATTCTCAAGTTCAAGAGTAATATTGAGGAATCCAATTTACTGGCAAAATATGTTGACTGGTCTTAGCCCAGATTTGGCCTTTGTGGCTCATATTAACAATGCCCAGTACAGCCTTGAACAGTAGCTTGGAGCCCCTGGGACTTTGTGGAAATGTAGTCTCAGACCCCACTCAGCACTGCTGATTCAGAATCTGGATTTTAACAAGATCCCCAATTGACTCTTGTGTCTGTTAACTTGTGCCACACAGCTAGTATTGGTACTCATCTATCCAAACACACACATATTCTAGGTATTTCCAGTAGAATGCCCTCCTTTCTGGGTGGGTGAATTTCTGTTACCACCCTCTCCCATCTGTTGTCTTCACCATGGAGCCCCTCCTCAGCTCTGCCTGCTTTGATGTGAGACCTTTGCTTTCACCAAGGGATGCTGGTTTGTTGACTGAGGAGAAGCAAGCCAATGTAATTAAAAAAATTTTTTTAAATTTTATTTTAAAAGGGAGTAAAATTAAACACAACAAAACAGAACAGAATGGAACATAAGAAAGCATAAATTTCAAAGCAAGACAACCAGAGATCTTCACTATCTGTCATATTGTCTCTTGTTTTTTCAAATGGTTGTCCTCATCTTTGCATATGGAGAGCTCATACTAAATAACATAGTCAATCTTTTCACAAGATGTGTAGTTCACTGGCTCCCACTTGCTAAGCAGGGGGGAGGGGGAGGGAGACGCGGGATGGCAGACGGGATGACATGAGATGTCTGATTCTCAGCCCACACACAGGCAGGATCACAGTTGCCCCCCAGAGACGGGAAGAGTTCCTTGTTCTCCCAGCACCCCAGGCAAACCATAGAGTGCAGGTCCCGATGTGCCAGGGTCTCTCTCCTTAAGGCTGCCAAAAGTCTGCCACACTCTTAGCCGCCCCCAGAGAGGAGAGGAGTTCCTTGTTCTCCAGGCACCCCAAGTCAACCACAAGGTGCAGGTCCGGAGGCGCCAGGGTCTCTCCCCTGCAGGCCCCCTAAAGTCCGCCATACTTACCTGCTATTTCTTTCTGATGAATTGACCATTCCATTTCCAAAGTTCTGAAATGGCCAACAGACCACAGAAAGAATTGTCTTTAGGCTCCTGTTTGAAACCAGCAGCTACAGCGATCTGCTGGCCTTGCTTCAAGGCCATTCCAATGTAATTTTTAATTTCAAGCTCTTCACCATACTACTTTGAAAGATCATTTCCCTAACTGGAACTCAGTACTTACACTGCATGTACAGTGTTAGCATTTTGTGCTATGACTCAATTCAATTTTAAAATCATACCTCAGAGAAAATACACCTCAAAACTGATACTCCTATGACATGTATGACTATCCAGGAATTACAAAAATATATGCATCTTATATAAAGTACATAGTAAAAGTTAAGATTACACTTGATTTTTTCACATTTTTGAGAAAAAAATACCACAGACAGGCAGAACCCTGCCTTCATGTGAGGCAGGCTCTGCCATGGGAATCAGTAAGAGACTCAGCAAGAAAATAATCACACTGTCCTGTGAGCCAGCCAGTGCACAGGCTGGGAAACCAGAAAAGCACCCCCATTTCTGCGTGGTAAGCAATCAGCTAATCAGGAGGACTCTGGGTGAGATGATACCAACTAAAATGAAAGGAATAGCTTGATGTTTGTATTGTTTGGTTGACCCTGCAGATCTAGGGCTGATGGTCTGGGCATCTAGTTGGAGGATGGTGGTGTGCATTGTGGCAACTGTGGGGGATTTCTTCTTGTCTTGTTCTTTAAGTCCAATGTTTTGTTTTGTTTTATTGTTTTGTTATATCTATGTCTAGTCACCTGAGCAATTACTTTGAAGATAGCAATTTAATAGCCATTGTTAAATTCCTATCATCTTGTTTTGAAAACCTTGATAACTTACATATAGCTGGGGTTTTTTGGGTCATTTTGCCTTTTTTGTGTTTTTTTAGGTGTGTTTGATCCTTGATTTATCTTTTTTTTTATCGGTACTGGGGATTGAACTCATGACCACATGCTTGCAAGGCATATGCTTATGCCTGCTGAGTTAAATCCCCAGCCTAATTATCAGTTTTTTATTTTTTATTTTTAAAATAAAATAAAATGTCTCAAAAAAGTACACACGATAGACAAATTGAACTTTCTCTCTCTGGAATTACCAGCAGGAAAAAAAATCATATGACTAGAATACATTTTCCTACTTATAATGATGTCTACTGATGTCAGAAATAGTGTGGAAAGGGGGCAAAGAAAACAAGGGAAAAGGTAAGAAGAAGAAATAATGAAGTATGTCCTTGCAGGAAATTCATTGAATTCATAGCAACCTACATATGTTTTACTTTAAAATACATTATAATCCACTGTAACTAAAACTCATTGATAGGTGATAGTAATATTGTTTCCCTCAAACAAAAAACTGCCATAGCTGCAAAACTCTCCACATAAACACCACACTTTACAGGAAGCAGCCTAGGTAATGTGTCTATGTCATCTTCCATTTGTTATTTAGAAACTGACAAACCAGAGATGGAATCATAGCAGAACAATAGAAAGCGAAATCTGGAACAATCTGTCTCATAAGAGCTGTCCACATCTGATTCTCTGGAACTGATGACAGAGGAGAGTGTGCACTCAAGTATAGTGGAGCCATGTCAGCTGGCATCAGCAAGGGCCTAGGTATCAGGAGATAACTAGGTATCAGTAGGAAGTTTGAGCAATAGGATGAATTATGTAAAGAGATCTACTACATTTATTTTATGATCAGATCAGATCTCTAATGTTGAGAAAGGTAAAAGACTTGCTTAGTCATCTAGTAAGACACAGAGCCAGATTCCAGGTCTTTCTGAGGCCAGAGTCCAAGCCATTGTCAATATGTCACAACCTCCTCTCAGAGTGGGAGGGAGGAAGCCTAGTATGACCAATGGCTTGAGAATGTAAACACTACCAGGCCTGGAAATACAGGAGAGTCTCACAGTAAGGCAGGCAGAGATGGGGAGAGGCTTTGGGGTGACAATAACAGGCAGGGATGGATGGTTACAGAACATTTGCCCACCTAGAGAGGACAGGTAGGCATGGCCAGTTCATGAATGTGCTTAGAAAAATGAGTAAGGATACCAGCCATGTTGAAATGTAAATGGGCATGTGAGACACCTGGGGATCTTGTGAAAAATCTCGATTCTGATCCAGTAGTTCTGGGTAAAGCCTGAGACTGTATTTCTACAAGTCCCAGGTTCCCTCTGTGCTGCTATCCAGGATCACACTGGGAGTGGTGAGGGTAAACTACAGAAAATGAATGATCTTTGCAAATGAAACCTCCAGCTGGAGACAGCGGCTGAGGTGTTATCAGCGTCAGTGTTTCAGATTCTGGTTCCATGCATGTGCTGTGACTACAGTGTAATGAGGCAGGTATTGCAAGAGAGGAGGAGTATGGAATCAGTTTTATTTTGAGGGGACTCTGATTCTTTTGTATTTTTTTGTGTTAAAGAGAGTAAAACTAAGCAAAATAAAACATAATAAAGGCAATCAAAGCAAAACAGTGGAAGTGACACAAGACTTCAAAACAAGGTAACAAGATAATAGGAATCAACAATGGCTACCATAATGCCTCTTGTTGCCTTCAAAATAGCTTCCCATTCCTTCAGTCATAGTAAAAATCATAGTAAAAATCCCATACCTTCAGACATAGTAAAAAAGATATAGAACAGAATAGAACCAATAAAAACAAAGGAATGAACTCAATACAGGACTTCAAAGCACGATAAGATAGTAAATCCAAAATGGTTACTACAATATATTTGTTATCTTTGAACTAGCTGCCCATGCCACTGGATATAATAAAATCAAACAAGACAAAACAGAATAAAACTCAACCAAACAAAGCAATGAAGATGATACAGGACTTCAAAACAAGATAAGACGTAATTAACAATGGCTTCCACCTTCAGAAGGAGATCCCCCATAGATATTACATTGCTTGTTGTTATCCTCTGAATAGATAATCAGACTACCAGCTTTTGTCCTACAGAGTCAGTGAAACACTAAACACTACAAGCATTAAATTGTGTTTTATCTCAATAGCTATCATTGCAACCTGTGTTTCTCCAGATCAGCTGAGTCAAGATCAGGACCTTGGCTCTTCTTGTCTCTCAACCCCCACCCTGGAAGGGGCTGGCATCTGGTTTTCTACCCAGCAGCCTGTGTATGGCATTGACTTGCAAGAGTGTTTGGCTTCGTGTTGGCTTCTTGCCGTGAATGGCACTGACTCATGGGAAAAGGCTGGATCTCTAATTCTTGAGAAAACTTACAAGTGTGAATTAACAAATAGGATCTAAGAATACTAAGAAGGAGACCTAGGGGAAAATGTCATTTTTTTTTTTTGCTTCAGGAAGTAGGAGGGAGAAACTGATAATAAAAGAACTGCAAGGTCTTTTGCATAGATCTATGTTTGCAATGTCAAATGCTTCTGTGATGCATGTACCCTGGAGATGGTAAGCACATGCCATCTCAAATGGTGTCAAATAAGTATGCTATTTCAAGGTAAGTCACTCAATGAAATGTAAGTTCAAAAAGACACTAAGACTAGCCTGGCATGGTGGCTCATCGCCTGTAGTCCCAGTGCTCTGGGAGGCTGAGGTGGAAGAAAGCACAAATTCAAATTCAGCATGGGCAGCTTAATTACTGTTTGACACTCCAGTCTCAAATATAAACAGCAAAATAATAAGAAGCTAGTATGCAGCTCAGTATAAAGGCCTTGGATTCAACTGACTGTAAAAAAAAAAAAAGACACTTGGCTTGTCTTTTTCTGTTTGTTTGTTTATTTTTTATTAGTACATATTTGCACTCATAATGATTGCATTTTTGTGGGGAGTTGAAATACTTCACTCCAAGATCTCCTTATTTAAGAGTTTGTGTTGAGAAGTCTGGTATGATTCCGATGAGTTTCCTTTATATGTGATTTATTTCTTTTTCTCTAACAGCTTTTAATATTGTGTTCTAGTGTTGAATTTCTGGCATGTTGACTATTACATGCCGTGGTGTAGGGTTTTTTTTTGATCCTATTTGGAGTTTCATATGCCTCACTTATCTGTATCTCAAGTTCTTTTTCCATGATTGGGAAGTTTTCTGCTCTTACTTCTGTTAACAGTTTTTTAATGCTTTTTGTGCTAGCTCCTTATTCTTCATTGATTCCAATTAATCTTATATTAGTCTTCCTTGCAACATCTAGCAGCTGTTGAATTAATTTTTCACTTTCTCTTGCTATTATTTATTTAGTTTTTTTGAGACAGAGTTTCATCATGCATTTCAGGCTGGCCTTGAACTAATTTTGTAGCCTGGGTGAGCCTATAACTCACAGTGATCCTCCTGCCTCAGCCTCCAGAGTGCTAGGATTACAGGCATGTGGTACCATGCCTGCCTCTTGCTATTTTTAATAACTCTTTCATTTGATAATTGCTGACCAGAGCTCTACCTTCTAGATCTGATACTCTATCTTCACATTGATTGACTCTGTTGTGTATACTTTCAGCAGAATTTTTAATCTGGATTTCTATTTGCATATGCTATATGGAATCCAGTTCTTATGTAGAGCACTCATGGTTTGCATGTCATTCCTAAGCTCCTCTTTTTAATCTGTATCTTTACTCATACATGATTGCCTTCATTATGGGCATCATCTTTTTAATTATCTGGGTTTTTTTGGTAAGAGATTATTGATCTGTCTAGTTATGTTCACTGCTGCATTTCAGAAAATTCAGCTGGTTGGCTTTTGATTTCTTCTACATTAGTGCCCCTTGATTTGCCATGGGTGAGTTGGGGGTTATGCGTTGCATCTTGCTTCCATGTTTTCTAATTTTCTTTCTTTTTTTGTTTACTGCATTGAGGTTTATAAATTGCATGTAGTAGTTAGTTTTATTATTATTATTTAGACCTCCTTAGGAAATGACTATTTTTCAGAAATGTGTTTTAGACATAACTGGCTCTTGGCTTTTGAGTCTGTCCCAGGATTCTGCCTCTTCAGTTTATTAGGGATGAAAGGTTACTGCCTGTTCTTTGGTACTGGACTACAGTATTTTTTATGATTATACAATCTAGGCATTGGCAAGGAAGTTCAACTGATCACAACAACTATGTCATCTTGACTAAAGTAGTACAATTAGTAATAACAATAGCATTAGCACAGAGTGGAAAAGGAGAAACTCTGATAATTATTAATTTGCCACCTTTAATCATAGGTACAAGATTTATAGTTATGTAACAAAAGCTAAGACAAAAATCAGAAAATTATATATGGTAAATATCCACTCAAGTGACTTTACTCTGAAAGGAGAAAATTTAAAAGGGATAAGAGGAAAAAAAATAGAGAAATAAAAGAAGGAGAAAGAGATTGGGGCAAGGCTGAAGGGCAAGAGATGATTACCTAAGCCTCTGGAAACTGATGAAGAAGGCAGCAGGGAAAGAAAGAAGAAAAAAAAAGAACAAAAAGAAGCACAAGAACAAAACTAAACAAAGCAAAACAAAAACCAGTGTTCATATTCATAAAAAAAAACAAGCAGTAATAAAAAAATGAACAGAAAAAAGGAAGAAGAAATTTGTCTGATTTCAAGCCGTCGTTATCTTCTGGGTTTTACAGTTTTGTGGCAGTATCGAATTCAGGACATGACTCTGTCCTTGCTGATACACGAAGGCGGTAGTCAGAGTGCAGATCTACACTGGATAACCCCAGCAAACCTGTTGCAGGATTGGGACAGGGTGCTGGTTCTGGTACTTTCAAATCCGTAGAAGTTCAGGCTGCGTCTGATCTCTGGTTGTGGGGTTGGAACCTGAATCATTTAGCTTGTAACTGTCTGGTGTTTTTTGCTGGCCTGAACACAGCTTCCTGACCCTGAATGTCTACTTGGGTTGCCCCTCACCAATCACTGTGGGAATTCAACACTGGGAAACCTAAAATGAAGCCAACCCATGGCTGCTCTGAGTCCTAGGACCAGTTGGTCTTACCCTAAACTGGTGTCCAACCAAATACTGTCTTCAGGGGACACTGGAGTTACTTACCAGCTGTTGTAGTGCACAGCATCCATTGCTGTGTTCCACTGGTGTGTTTCTCTCTGGAGGCCCCTGGAGTCACCGGTTTTCACTGTGTTCCTGTTGATTTAGTCCTTCTTTCTCACACCATGAGCCAGGACCTGGGGAGAAAGGAAAGGTTACCCTTTCCTTTTTCTGCCTTGCAGTCTGTCTCTTTGATTTTTCTGTGGGCTCCAATTTTCCCTTCAGATCTTTCTAGGATCCTGGGGATCCACCTCCCACCTTCTTTTCTTCCCCAAGTTATTATTTTCTGGCGTCTGGATTCCAAATCTTGGAGAGGTTGATTTGTTGCTGCTTACTGCTCTGCCATCTTCTTGGCAGTCCTCTCTATCTAATCCTTAATCCCTAGATATTTAGATCTTTTATTCATTTCGATTTGCATTTACTGAATGATGAGAAATATAGGTCTAGGCTTTTTTTTTTCAGAATGTGGATAGCCAGTTTTCCCAGAACTATTTGTTAAAGAGACTTACTTTCCTCCAACAAAAGGATTTGGCCCCTTTGTCAAAGATAAGGTAAATGAAGTGCCTGGAGTTGTTTCTGCTTCCTATATTCTGTTCCACTGATTCACAGGTCTATCTTTTTGCCAATACCAAGCTGCTTTTAATCACTGTAGCTTTGTAGTGTAACTAGAAGTCTAGGATTTTGATGCCCCCTGCCTTTGTTGCCTACAACTGCTTTTGCTTGTCTAGATCTCTTCTGGTTCCATATGAATTTTAGAATTGCTTTCTCTAGTTCTGTAAGGAATGCTATTGGTATTCTGATTGGGTTTGGTTTAAATCTGTGTAACAGTTTTGGAGGTATGACACTTTTGACTATATTGATTCTGCTTATCCAAGAACAAGGACTATCTTTAAATTTTCTGTTATCCTACTCAATCTTGTTTTTCAGAGTACTAGTTTTTAATCGTAGAGGCTTTCTACTTCCTTGATTAAGTTAATTCCTAAGTATTTCATTTTTTTATTGATGCTATTGTAAAAAGTATTTTTTCCCTAATTTCTTTCTTGGTGAGTTTGCTTTTCATGTATACTAACACTATTCACTTTTAAAAAAATGATGCCAAAAGTTTATTTGAGCAGTGAAAGGGTTAGAGTACTATTGATTTTTGAATGCTGACTTTGTACTCTGCTATGTTACTAAACTTGGTTATTAATTCTAGGAGTCCTTTGGTGGAGTTTTTGGGGGTATTCTGTGTGAGGTATTATGTCATTCACAAATAATGATAACTTAATTTCTTCCTTTCCCATCCATATCCATTTCAGTTTTTCTCTTCTCTAATCACTATGGCAAATGTTTCAAGAAATATATTGCAAAGGAGTGGTGATAGTAAACATCCTTGTCTTTTCCTGACTTTAGAGAGAAAGCTTTCAATTTGTCTCCAGTTAATATGATGCTAGCCATTGGTTTGTTATATATGGTTTCTATCTGATTGAGTTTAAGACCTATACCTATTTTTTTCAGGGTTTTCTTCTTTCATGAATGGATGTTGGATTTGTTCAAATACTTTTTCTGCATCTGTTGAGATGATCATGTTATTCTTGTCCTGGCTTTTTTTAATTTGTGGATTGTATTTATTGGTTTGCATATGTTGAAACACCCTGAACCCTTGAAAAGAATCCTACTTGGTTATGGTGCATGATCTTTGTGATGATTTATTGCATTCTGTTTGCCAGTATCCTTTTTTTAAAAATAATTTTTATTTTAAGGAGATTAAAACCAAGAAAAATAAAACAGAATAAAGCCAATCAAAACAAAACAGTGTAAATGATGCAGGACTTCAAAACAAGAAAAAAGGAAATCAACCTAGGCTACCATAAAGCCTCTGTTTACCACTATCTTACTGAAGAGTTTTGCATCTGTGTTCATTAGGGAGATTTGTCTGTGTTTGTTTGTTTGTTTGTTTGTTTTGGTTGGGTCATTCTCTGTCTTTGGAATCAAGGTTAATGCATACTTCCAGGAATGACCTTGGGAGTACAGTTTCCCTTTCAATTTTATTAAAGAGTTTGAAAAATATTGGTGTTAGAGTTTCTCTTAAGTTCCTGTAGAATTCTGTAGCAAATCCTTTGAAACCTGTGCTTTTATCGGTTGGTAGTGATTACTACTTCTTCAGTTTTACTGACTGATATTGAATCATGTGGATTTTTTTTTTTTTTTTTTTTTTTTTTTGGTACCAGGGATCAAACTCATGACTGTTCACTTACAAGGCAGGTGCTTATGCCGCTGAGCTAAATCCCCAGCCTCTGTGTGGAATTTTTATATCTTCTTGGTTCAGCCTTGATAATACATGTTTCTAGGATTTTATCCATTTCTTCTGAATTTGCCATTTTATTAGAGTGTAGATTCTCAAAGTAGTTCCTGATGATCTTCTGAATTTTGGCAGAATACATCATGATTTCAACTTTTTTAGTTTTAATTGTATAAATTTGGGTTTTTTCCTTCCTTATTTTGGCAAGATCCTCTAAGGATTTACATATTTTGTTTAATCTTTCAAAGAATCAATTCTTTGATTCTTTGTATTGCTTTTAAATCTCAATTTCATTAATTTCTCTTCTGATATTTATAATTTACTTTCTCACACTACCTTTGGATTTTAATTGTTCTTTTTTTTCTAGGACATTTAGATGCGTATTTAAAGTATGTGTTTGAGCTCATTCTGTTTTTCTGATGTGGGAATTCACTGTTATTAACTTCCTCTTAGGACTGTTTTCATTGAGTCCAATAGGTTCTTGTATGCTGTATTGGCATTATAGTTTGATTGTAGGAGTTGTGTAATTTCTTCTTTAATTTCATCTGTGACCAATTGATTATTCAAGAAGCTATTATTTAATTTCCATATGTTTGCATAGTTTCTGCAGTTTCTTTTTCTCACGGATTTCTAGTTTCATTGCACAATGATTTGATAATACGCATGGGAGAATTTTGACTTTTTTGCATTTATTTACACATGTTGCATGGGTAATATGTGTTCTCTTCTGGAGAAAGTCCCATGTGCTGCTGAGAAGAATTTGTATTCTCATTTTTTCAGGTGGGACACTCTCTAGATATCTATTAAGTTCATTTGTTCAAAGGTTTGGTTCAACTCGTATTTCTTCATTGAATTTTTGTCCAGTTGACCTGTCCATTTGTGACAGTGGAGTACTGAGGTTTCATTATAATTGTATTGGTGTTTATATGATTTTTCATGCCCTTTGATGTTTCTTTTATGAAGTAGGATGTGGTGGTATTTGGTGTATAAAATATATGTTTATAATTGTTATCTCTTTCTGTTGAATTGTTCCCTTAGCTAACAGGATGTAGTGACTGACCTTTGTCTAGTCTAATTAGTGTTTGTATGAAATTAGGATAGTTATTCCTGTTTTTTTCTTGGTTCTCATTGGATGAACCATTGTTTTCCATCTTTTGATTTTTAGTGCAAGTTTCTTCTTAAATTAAATGTATTTCTTGTACACTGAGTATCGTTGGGTTTTATTTCTTGATCCATTCTACCAATCTGTGTCTTTTGATTGGGGAATTTCAACCTTTCACATTGAGAGCTATTACTGAGATGCCTGGATTTCTGTCATGGTGTTATTTTTCTGTTACTGATGGAAATACATTTTTACTTGTTAGAAATGTTCTTAACAGCACTTTTCATAATTTTCAAGAAATGGAAACTCTCAAAGATCCAAGAATCAATGAATAGTGGAGCAAAATATGCTAGCACAGTACAATGGAAGAGCTTTTGGCAATGAAGAGATGAGGTGTGATGAGTGATACAATAAGGATAAACATTGAAAAAATATATATTTGTATATATACACACCCACACAGATATATATATATATATATATATATACATATGTATCCTATCAACATTTTATCAAATATACTTTATATACATTTACATATAACAACATCAAAATGTTACTTTAAATGTTATCAAAAATTTTCCAGGGATTTATATTTTGATGGAGATGTCATGTGTTTTTTTGTTTTAGTTTCCATGCACATGGAATATCTAAATAAATATCATACATAGCAAAGACTTTATTATATGAATTTTATATGTTCAGAAAAGTTCAAGTGCTTAATGAATGAATGCATAGTCACCACTCAGAGATGTTGGCTGCATCATGTGTACATGTCTCTACCCTTCTTTCTGCTAGTAAACATTACTTTTTTGAGTTACAGATTAAGTTGAGAATTCCTCATACAGATTGTGCAATATCAGAAGGAAAGAAGCAGAGTCCATGCTGCAAAAGAAATGACAAATTCAAGTTTACCCAGGTTTGTTTCAATAACCAGAAAATGAGGAGAGCAGAGGAGAAATAAAGTCACTGAAATATTTTACTCATGGGAGGAATATTCTGCCATGAAGGTGTGGCTGCTGCTCACAGGAGATGGGAGACAAACATAAGAGGGGAAAGCACATCCTGAAGTTTAGGATTGCACCTCTCAGGTTGCAGGCAGATAGAAATGTGATGCAGCAGGAGCTAAGCCCCTGGCAGTTATGAAAGATTAAGTAAGGGCAGGGTAGGAGGTGTGGCTGCCAAGGTGGTGTGGGCATATGAATGAAAGAGGGATCTGGGCTGTAACACGGATGTGAGCAGAGCCCTCTTATCAATGTACCTCATGAGTCAGAGAACTGGAGAAAGATCTGGAGCTCCACACACATCCAATAAGGCAAAAACAAATTTTTTTTTGTGTGTGTAGAAGGCATGTGTGGGCAATAGGAAGAAGCTGGGAGCCCAGTCAGACTATACTTGTGTTTGTGACCTAGCTCATCAATTTCTACAGGTTTTAAAGAGTGATGGGCAAGCTGAGCTGTTGGCAAAAGCTGAGCAAGGCTGATATTCATCTACAGTACTGTGTTGAGGACCTCAACTTGTCTTTGGTCCAAAATTCATTCCATATATACTTTCTCAGAAATTGCTCCACTAGGTAAATAGAAATAGTTCTGTCTATACTCCACAACATCAAAAATTCTGAACAACCCAATGTTTTCTAAAGAGAGTTTGGGATTTGAGGAGGTAATATAACAATGTCTCCTTGAGTTGTGGCACTGGCACTCCTGCTTTCAGTGAGTCCCTTTCAATTCACACCAAAGGTGGAACTGGTTATGTCCTTTTATGACACTGTTGGGCTACGTTCTCTAGTTCTTTTCTATGACCCACCTCCCACACCACCTGGGACAGACCCAGTGGGTACATATCTTGTGATTTATAGTAATCTCATGAGCTGAACCATGTGTAAACAATCATACCTAACAGACACACATAACTGAAAGGGAATTTTAAAAAATCAAATATCATGTATGCTTTACACATTAAATACATTCAGATATTTTCTTGATCTTTTTCTTTTAAAAACTGATTACATAAATAAGAATCATATTTATAAATATCACATTGTGTCTCTAGTGTAAAAAGTAATAAGAACTGTAGGAGTAATAAAACCCAAAATGTGTAATTGCTGCTGTAAAAAAGAGAGGAAAAGAAAGTGCTCTAAAGGATATAACTGCATGTGTGTTTAAGTGTGTAAGATAAATGACCATATTACTGTTTTTGTTAGAATGTTGAGTAGAACCATAACAGTGTCATTGTTTGAATGTGTACTTTGTATGTTTTAACTTTGTAACTTGAACAACTATTTCCAAGGATGACAGTATGTAACTTATCAAGTGGTGATTTCTTAGGTTTTTTTTGTTGTTGTTGTTGTTGTGGTTGTTGTTTTTTTTTTCTTTCCCCTTTGGAATTCTGTATTGTTGCTACCCTCTTTCTGTTTTGTTTGGTTGTTTTTTTTTCTTCTTCTCTTTAAATAAAAAAAAAAGAAAAACATTACATTTCACAATTCTCTGAAAGACTGCATCTGTATTTTGAAATGCATTAACACTGAAAATAAAAGTGATCTTTACTTTCAAACAGAACTAAATTTGAATGAGAAGCCCATCACTTACTGAGAAAACTCAGTCTCCTCAAATGTAAAATTAGGATAGTAACATAATGCATCTTTGTATTGATAGTAACATAATGCATCTTTGTACTGTCACTGTTGTGAGAAAGACTGAAGAAAGATTTGGGAGAAGACCCCTCATGTGACTGACTGTGAAAGAATGTTAGCTCCATTGCACATGTTGTAAGGTGAGTGCAGCAACATCTTTTAAAAAATTTTTTTTAAAATTTTTTTTTATTTTAAAGGGGGTAAAATTAAATACAACAAAACAGAACAGAACGGGACATAAGAAAGCATAAATTTCAAAGCTAGACAACCAGAGATCTTCACTGTCTGTCATATTGTCTCTTGTTTTCTTCCAAATGGTTGTCCGTATCTTTGCATATGGGAAGTTCATACTAAATAACATAGCCAATCTTTTCACAAAATGTCCAGTTCAGTGGCTCCTACTTGCTAAGCAGGCAGGTGGACACGACACAGGACAGGGGACAAGACGACATGAAATGTTTGATTCTCAGCCCGCTCACAGCTACCCCCCAGAGAGGGGATGAACTCCTTGTTCTCCCAGCACCCCTAGTCAACCACACGGTGCAGGTCCAGAGGCACCAGGGTCTCTGTCCTGCCGGCCGCCAAAAGTCTGCCACACTCACCAGGTATTTCTTTCTGATGAATTGACCATTCCATTTCTAAAGTTCTGAAATGGCCAACAGACCACAGAAAGAATTCTCCTTAGGCTCCTGTTTGAAACCAGCAGCTATAGCAATCTGCTGGCCTTGCTTCAGGGCCAACAGCAACATCTTTTTAGCTTGATAATAAAATAAGATAATAAAGTAAGAGGTAGAATACTGAATACCAAATAAAGCAAAACATTATCATACTCTCTGTGCAAAAAGTTTGGACCTGTGAGCTGCAGCTGAGCCAGTCTGAGGGTTAATTTCTGCATTGTTTCAAATGTGGACTCACAACCAAAGAGTGGAAGAATGGTTGTACTCCCTCCTGGTCCCTGTTGTCAGCAGTGACCTCTGGCTTCAAGGACTTCTTTTAAGGTCTGGGGCCTTCATTTGTGTGTTCCAGCCCTGTCTTTCTTTCAGTCTTGGAACCTGTGTTTAAATTTTCATGTCCACCAATGAATGGAGTGGGATAGCAGACATTGCTTTTAACTTCTTTAATACTCAGTTTTATTCATTTTGAAATGGATATAGTAACACCTAGCTCACAAGAAGTGCCATGAGAATTTATAACAATTATGCAACAGAAATGGAACCACTCATTAATATTTAATGATATTACCAAGTTACTATTAATTTTAAGTTTGACATATTCTGGTTACATTTTTATGAGTTTTTTTCTCATATTTTAAAATCTTCAGACATTTGAACAGTTTTTTCCCATCCTGAAACAGTGGGTCCCATAGACTTTTCTCTGTCCTTTTTCTTTCTTACTTCTGAAGTAGAGGAGTTTGATGTTTGCGAGTACTCACGGTGGAGATAAGATGGGGACCCGAGTCTTCTCAATTCAGTAGCCGCCAGATATGACTTTTATAGGAAAGAGAGAAGGGAGAGAGTCCTGAACAATGTAAGTTCTCTTCTTATATAAGTAGATGACTTCTTATATAAGTTTCCCGCCCTGGGCACCGAAACCTGCCAAGCTCACAGCCACTCACCAGGGAGGGGAGTAGATGCTTGGTTTCCCGGTGCCCCAGGTCCCAGCATGGCGTGGGTCTCAGGAGACGCCGGTGTTTCCCGTCCTCGTGCATTGGCTTCTGTAAATTAACTTCACCATCCTGAGTTCAGTCTTGGACACAGCATGAGTGGCAACAGGGACCTTGTGGAAATACAGTTTCAAGTCCCACACAGCGCTACAGAATCAGAATGTTCCCCAGGTCAGTCGTTTGCCCACTGAAGTTTGCCACACAGCTGGTATTATTACCCATTTCTCAAAACACACACATGGTCTGGGTGTTCCTAATAAAATGTCCTCCTCATTGGGTGGGCGGATATTCTGTTACCTATCACCCCCACCTGCTATCCTTACCACAGGAGCTCCTTCCCATCTCTACCCGATTTCCTGTGAGACCCTCACTTTCTGATGGTTTACAGATCGAGGAAAAGCTAGCAGATACAACATTTTAAATTCAAATTTCTCATTACTGCTTGGAAACAGTCCTTCTTACCTGGCATTCTCACTCCTATACAGCTGCACAGTGTAGTGCTGAGACTCATTGCTAATTAAATTTAATATCAAATGGACATTAAAGAAAAATATACTTCACAACTGGCACTGCTTTAACTTTATGAATGTTTAGCTATTATTAGATATAGCATATTGTTTGTGTAATATGCTTAGCAAAAATAAAGATTAATTATATATCAATCAATTACAGCTTTCTTCCCTTCATTTTGGAGAAAAAGAATGCTGCAGAAAAATTTACTCTCCTCTTGTACTTAATTATCTACAGGCAAACAACATCTGAATAGAATATATATATCATCTTCATTCTGTAAATGTTTAGTGGAATCACCAGTATTAAAAATTAGCAAAGAAAGTAGTGGAAATGTAGAAAAATGGGGAAAATATATGCTCTTGTGAAATGCTTAGAATTGATGGCACCAAAATATATATTCATTAAAATGCATTTTAAACCAATACAACTAAAAATTATTGATAGGTGATCATAATGGTTTCTGTCCTATAAAGAAACGGTATGATAGTCGCAAAATCAGCAAAATCAGCACAGGAAACAACCTGGGTAAAGTATTTATCTGCATCATGCTGACTTGTCATTGAGGAACTGGCAAACTCAGAGCTGGATTCATGACAGATCAGCAGAAATGGCACCTAAAACAAACACACTTTATAGCATAAAGGCCATCCACATGCTTCTCTGGAGGACCCAGGTATCAAGATATAACCAGGTGTAGCTAGAAAGGTTGACCAAGATAATGAATTATGTGGTAGGCTCTATCTGTACAATATAAAGACATGCCTTTTATGAATAAGAACCCTGACCATCAGAAGGATAAATATTTGCTTAGTCACCCAGCTGGACACAGAGCCAAATCCCAGGTCTTTATCATGCCAAAGTCCACAGTTATCGGAGGGAGAAAACCAACTATGATTTAAATATTGAGAGCATGAACAAAATCACTAGCTCTGGAAGCAAGTGAGGGTTTCACACCAAAGCAGGAAGAGATGGGTGGGTGAGGGGAGCTTCAGTGTGATAAAGTAAGATATAGGGGTAGGTAACAGAACATTTGGCCACCTAGAGAGGAGGCACTCTACTAGGAATATAATGGGTGTGTTTGGAAAGATGATTAATAATGCCAGTGGGGTAGCAACCTTTAATGGGAACAGGAGTCACCTCGGGATTTTGTTAAAATCCAGACCCAAATCAGTAGGGCTGTAATGGGCCTTGAAACTGTCCACAAAGCTCTAGGTACCCCCTTGCTGTTGTCCAAGGACACACAGGCATAAAGAGGAAAGATGAGGGGTGATTTTAGGGAGGAAGGTATGGAGGATGTCCAGTGTCCAGCCTGGACAGCTGGCACCTCAACTGTGGGCATCATCTAGATTTGAGATTAGATCATTGGGTTCAGTTTGGTATTTGCTCAAACAGGTGTATATGGGGTCAGATACCCATATAGAGGCCTGGCAGAGACCTCTTCCTGGACTCCCGATAGATTTTGTAACAGTTCACTCTACTTTCAGGGCCTCTGAGGAAACTGATGTGTCCAGCCAGAGTCACCCAGCCTTTTCTACTTCTCCAGGACTAATGTGGATGGGGAAGAAAAAGCATGCTTTGTAACCCTGGGACTGACTCCTAGAAAAGGAAGGACACATACATAAATGATAGGCATCTGTGTCGTGGAGGATAGACTAACAGCCAGCACTCACTTTAGCTTTGTCTTCTTGCAATTCACTGAAGTGGACATAGCCCAAGTCAACTCTGCTTCCCAACCACCTCGCAGATCTCTGTCCTCACCCTGTGCTCTTTCATTGCTTGAGGATATCCCTCTGTCCTCCCAGAAGTTCTCTCCAGCTGCAACTTCCCTCAGCTCTTCTTCACTTAATAGCCATGTTTTCCTGAGTCACATATCCAAACATTACCGCCTTTCTTGAAATCCTTTAGTGGTCTGTATGTTCTGTGGAATGCTTGCTGTATACCTTACTCCCTCACTGATGTCTAAAGCAACCCATACCCTGCCTGTTTGAGGCCTCTTGCCTGTGAGCACAGGTATATTGCTGGCTTGTCCTTGTCAATTTCATCTGGTCACCCTATGCCCCTCCCAATCCCACTGCTTACAACACATGTGTCCCTCTTTTGACTCCCCAGCTGAACCTCAGAAGGGGTCTCAGAACACCAGTTGGCCCAGGTGTCTCCTTCACACTCTTGTGAGGGTGTGCTGTGTGCTGTGATCTGCCATGTCTCAGCACATGGTGCCAAAGGATATTGAATTGGAGGACCAGATAGCCCCGCCCTTCACCCCCAGGAAGTCTCCCAGAGACCAGCATCGCGGCCTGTCTGTTTGGGACCCGAACCTCTCGGACCCACAGAGGGGCCCGGGCTGTTTGGATTGGGGATATTGTGGAGACTGGCATCTTGGCCAGGTCTGTTTGGGACCGGGAACCTTGCAGAAACCAGCATTTTGGCCTGATTCTTTGGGACCTGTAGGCCCACCCTTCACTCACAGGGAACCACCTGGAGACCTGCCTGGGACAAAGCACGGTGGCCTGGCCTGCCTGAGATTCCACAGGCTCCGGGCTGACCACACCCAGCATTCGCCTTACAAATTAGAGAGCCAGGAGCCCACAGAGGAGAGTTAGGACGCTGTGAGGAGGCCAAGAGCCTGTGGGGGAGCCACTGCCCCTCCAGGAACTGAGGGTGTAAGAGGTAATTCGCCACACATGCAAAGAAAGCTTTGGAACACTGCTCAGAGTAAGGAAATATAGAAAAATGACAAAAGGAAAGACCAAAAGGCAGGCTCAAAGCCCTAGCCCTCCCCAAGAAAGCTTAGAAGCCATGTATATAGAAGAAAAAAGAAGCCATACACCTGAAATGTCAGAAATGATATCAAATGAAATAAATATGCAAATAGGGAAAGCTATGGAGAAATTCAAATCAGAAATACTTGCCCAGGTAAAAGAAGAATTGATAAAAATAGTGAAAGAAATAGTGAACGCATCTAGTGAAAACACAGCTAAAAAATTAGAGGAACAAAGCAAACAGAATCCCTGAATGAACACTATAAGAAACAAACAGAATACATAAAACAGATTCAAAGAGATATACAGGAAATCAAAAATTCTATTGAAAGCTGTAAAAACCACCTCAATGAAAGTGAAGATAGAATTTCAGACCTCGAAGATAAGATTGCAGCCAGTGAGCAGGAAAGACAAGATCTTTTAAAAATAACAAAGAATCAGGAAATAACAATTCAACACCTGCAAGATGATGCAAAGAAAAATAACA
>PVJX010011948.1:0-46196 GCA_004027295.1 Dolichotis patagonum | reverse complement strand
ATTCCTGTAATCCCAGCATTCAAGAGGCTGAGGCAGGAGAATATTTGTAAATTTGAGATCAGTCTGGGCTACACAGTAAGTTCAAGGCCAGCCTGAGCTATATGGCATCTGAGACCTTGTCTCAAAAAAAAAAAAAAAAAATCCTTGTATTGACAAGATCAGGCTCATTCAGGGTAGTATGGCTATCAACAACCTTGTATTGAAAAGGATAAAGAAACTATGCAGAGACAGAAGGAGAAACAGCACTGATAGAATGTTTTGTTTAAGAGGTTGAGATCCTGTCTCAAAAAGCAAAGTTTTGGGGCTGGGGATTTAGCTCAGTGGCTTAAGCACCTGCCTGGCAAGTGTGAGGTCGTGAGTTTGATCCCCGGTACCAAAAAAAAAAAAGCAAAGTTTTGTTAGGTGTGGTAGCACAGGCCTGTAATTCCAGCCTCGCAAGGCCTAAGGAAGAATTGCCATGAGTTTGGGGGCTAGCCTGGGTTATGTAGCAAGTTCAAGGCCAGCCTGAACTACATAATGAGACCCTATCTCAAAAGAAAAAAACAAGAAAAAACCCAAAAAACCAGAGATACAGTTCAGTGGCGCAGTACCTGCCTGGTAAGCACGAGGTCCCGAGTTTGATTTCTGTATTCCTCCCAAAAAAAGCACTGAAGATGTAGCTCAGTAGAACTCTTTTTTTTTTTTTTTCCTCAGTAGAACTCTTACAAAGCATGCACAAGACTCTGGATTCAATCCCCAGCTCTGCAACTGCCTCCTCAAAGAATGTTTTGTTTGAAGAGATGTTTACAGCCTGAAAAGGGAGGAGGGCAGTGAGAGCCAGGAGAGGGAGAAGGTGAGCAGGGGCAGAACTGTAATCCTTGCACTTAGGGAGGCTAACGCAGGATCCCAAGTTAGAGTCCTGCCTAGACAGTTTAATGAGATCTTGTCTGTAGATAAATGAATAAATAAGGAGAAGGTGACATTTTGGGTTGTACCTACAGTATAGATGCTTTGGGCACGATGATGGAAGGACACTGTAGAAGTGGCCACAGCATGTGACGGTGAAATTATCTGCTAAGAGGAATAGCAGTGCAGGGAGTTCCCTGAAAGTGCTTGAAGTCATTTAGTAATATATTTTGAGCACTTACTCTGCTGTGGCAAACTGGAGGAGATCACCAGGACCTGTAGCAGGGTGACCAAGTGCTGCTGAAGATCCTGAGCAATCAGCTTTCAATTTTTTTTTTTTTTTTTTTTTTTGCTGGGGATTTAGCTTATTGGCACAAGCACCTGCTTGGCAAGTATGAGGTTGAGAGTTTGATCCCTGGTACCAAATAACAAAGACAATAAAGCAAAAAACCAAAATACAAAATCAGTTCTTTTTTTAAAAAAACAAGGTCAGCAAACAAGCGGGGGATATGGCTTAGCAGTATAGCATCTGCCTGGCAAGCAGGATGCCCTGAGTTTGATTCCTGGTACAACCCCCCCCCAAAAAAAACCAGGATCTTGTTTGAGCTATGTAGCACAGGCTGGTCTTGAACCTGCAGGGATCCTCTTGCATCAGCCTCGCAAGATCACAGGCATGCACCAGCACACCCAGCCTAGCTTCCCTTTTACTTAAACAAGCCTCTGATCCTCAAAGGCCAAACCTCTGTCGAGGGTATAGCTTAGTGACAGGGTTCTTCTCTCACTTGTGTGAGGCCCTAGATTCAATGCCTAGCACATCAGAAAGTTGTTCTGCCCAGGGACAACCCGGACCAGGCTCTACACTTCTGGGACAAGTTCTGGACCTGCCCGTCCTTGACTCAATCTCAGCTCACTCCTAATCATCAAAACTCCAGTGATGCTCCTTCCAATAAGTCTTCCATAATCCCTGACCCCATCTCCAGTCTTGGCAGGTGGCCCTTCTTCTGTGCTCCCTCCTTCTATCTGCATCACAGTGCTATTGTGAACCTCCCCTGCATCCCTCTGCATCCCTCAGCTCTTTGATGGCAGGAACTTTTTTTCTTCTGAGACAGGATCTTGCTCTGTAGTTTAGGCTGGCCTTGAACTCATGACAGTCCTCCTGCTTCAGCCTCCTGAATGCTGGGATTACAGGCGTGTACCACCACACCTGGCCTTATGTTGTTGTTAAGCCTCCATATCTCTGATGTGGGGGGAGAGGGCACACTTTCTCAGGACACATGATGAATGAGTAGTATGGGGAGGGAACTGCCATTGTTACCGCCACTGTGTACTCTCTCAGATATAAACAGGTTACCCGGCTGGGAAAGAAGACATCTGCCTGAGGCAGCGCCTAGCACTGATGCATCTACCTTCTCTGAAGGTGGGTCTAGATCTCTGGCCTTGGGTCCTCACCAACCCTCCCTTGGGAAAGCTAGCACGCTGGTGGAGGGAAGGATTTTGGTCCTGAAGGGGTCACCACTTGTCCCATTCTTGTTTCCTACAGATGCATAAGGTCTTTTTTTTTTTTTTTTTGGTACCGGGGATCTAACTCATGACTGTAGGCTTGCAAGGCAGGCGCTTATGCCACTGAGCTAAATCCCCAGCCCAAGAAAGGTCTTTCTTAAGGCCTGGTCACATTACCCATTTCCTTTGCAGAGCTTTTTTTTTTTTGTTTTGTTTTTTGTTTTTTTGTTTTTTGTTTTGGTGGTGGTGGGGGAGTGTTGAGTTAGGGTCTTGCTATTCCCAGTTTTTTTTTTTTTTTTTTAGATAGGGTCTTGCTATGCAGTTCAGGCTGGCCTTGATCTCACTTTGTAGGCCAGGCTGGTCTTGAACTCACAATGATCCTCCTGCTGCAGCCTCCCAAGTGCTGGGATTACAGGTGTGTACCACCACACCTGGCCCTTAGAGTTCTTTTTTTACACAAATCTTTGACACATATGAATTGAGTCCTTCCCAAAATCTTTTTTTTTTTTTTGTACCGGGGATCGAACTCATGACCTCGAGCTTGCCAGGCAGGCGCTTAAGCCACCTTCCCCAAATCTTGCACTGGGTATTACTACCATCCCATTATGAAGGTAAGGAAATGAAGGCTCAGAGAAGTAAAGTAATTTGCCTTAGGTCACCCAGCTAGTGAGCCAAGACTGAACTCCCAAGTACAGGACATGTGGCACTGTGCAGCCTTTGCCTTTCTCAGCAGTGGTGGGGAAATTTAAGGTAGGCATGATAGTCCTGCCACACATGGCTCCACATCCCATTCCCTCACCCTGGGATAGGAGGGTGCAGGAGGAAAGGTCACTAAGTGAGTCAGGGGTCGGTTATGGTAGGGACCTTTGGGGAAAAGCATGAAGCTACACTGCTGTCTCATCCCTAGCACTTTTTGGCCACCTTGCCTTCCATACCCTTGGCTTGGGTTAATTCCTGGCTGGTGGCCAGCATGAGGTCTTTCTATGCCTTATGGGAGTTGGATATAGGCACAGTCCTGATGGCCTGTGAGGGGGCCTAGCCAGCCAGGAATTAACCGAAGGTTGTCAAGGAACTCATCAGTGCAGCCCACCTTTTCCCATGGTGGTTTCATGCCAGGGACACAGGAAAGAGGGCCCCTCGTCCTCTGCCTGGAGTGTGAGATCTTGGGTTCCTGGGTGGGAGAGGCACACAGAGCTACCTAATGGGTTTTAGACTGTGCTAAGGGGAGAGCCAGGGTAGACTGGAGCCCTAAGCAGGGACAGAGGTGAGGTAGCAGGGGTGGCCATGAGAAACTCCCACAGTGGAGCTAAGGAGGCAGGAACCTTTATTCAAGGATATTTTCTTATTCCTAGTTCCTGTCCTGGCAGCTTCTGATTGCTGGGAAAGTGGACTTGGCCATCTGTGCTGCCTGACAGGGTAGAGGGGTGCAGGCTGGGGTGGGTGTACTGTGCTTCAAGAGACAGTAACTTGAGTAAGGAGCAAAGGCAGAAAGGAGGGGAGTGTGGGGAAGGGAGAAGTGAAAAAGTGAAAAGAGTGTCAGGAAGGGGAAGGATAGGGGCTGGAAGGAGAATGAAAGTGGGTATGGGAGGGAAGAGTATGAAGATCAGCCCAGGAGCTGAGTATGGGGGTACAAGCATCTTGGGAGGCTGAGGCAAGAGGGACTGTAAGTTCCAGGCCAGTCTGGGAAACTCAGTGAAACCCTGTCTCTAAAGGAGAAACAGAAAGGGCTGGAGATATAACTCAGCAGTTTCCCCTGCCTTGTCCATCTGAATATTAGAAAATAAAAAGCTGGGTGTAGTGGTATATGCCTCTAATCCCAGCATTTGAGAGGCTGAGGCAGGTCTGCTTTGAGTTTCAGACCAGCATGAACTACATGGTGATACTCTGAAAAAACAAAACAAGCAAAAAAAGCACACTGTTTTTGTGATCAGGTCTGTGCTTCTCCAGGTTTGGGTTGCCACACCACTGCAGATTTTGGGGCCAGAATGCATCAGGGCCCATGAGGGTCAGATGGGTCCAGAAGTTGGTAATTCTTAGCTGCTGGGTGAGGGCAGGAGTCAGATGAGGGCCACAGAAGGAAGGGGAGTTAAGTGACAGGATATCATAGGGCAGTGAGGGAAAGTTGGGAGGACCTCCTGTGTACCAGACAAGGCACTACACATTTTCCAGGGAGCCTGCAAAGGCAGGTGGCTTCCTGCAGTGAGTGAAGGTTGGCAGTACTGACAATTCCTGGGGAAGGGCATATAAATTCAGTGAGGCCTTTAGACTGAGGGTGCCCCTCCTACCTCAGGAGAACGCAAGGAGCCTGACAGATGCTGCTGGAAACACACACAGTGTGCCGGACACATCATCCAACCCTTCTCTGACTGTGGCCACCACAACCTGTATCTACACACTGTCACCCACTGTGACTGTGACTCCAGGTAAGGGTAACCTCCTTGGGGGATCCAAGGCAGAGCGCAAACTCGGTTTCCCCTTCAGCCTTTGGTTTTTCTCTTCAGCTGTGGCTTGATAGTGGTAGCCCAATCTCAACTTGAAACCTTGTGCTCCAAGAGCAAGGGGGAAGTCTTGCTGCCAAGCCTAGCCACAGCCCACTGTCCCTTGGGTTTCTGTCTCTGGACCCCTGCGTGTTGTGGGGTAGGGGGAGCCACATGTGGTGAGAGTCCCATGTGTGGCAGGCTAAAGGACTGCTCAGAGAAGGCAAATAGCAGCAGCTGTTGGGACTCAAACTCAACCTGCTCCCAAGATGTGGGCTCAACCTGCTTCAACATCATCCAGAGCCCTTGCTACCCGCTCATGCCAGACGAGGAGTGTGTGGAGCGGTTCTGGTATGGCTGGTGAGTGCTGGCAGGCTGAGGGAGGAGGGACCTCAGGGTTTCACTCCGTCAACCTTCTCTTCATATCCCCTACCTCCCAGGCACAAAAGCTATAGACCTATCTCCGTGGCAGTGATCCACCATCCTATCCATCATGAGTGCAGGACAGATGACCTAAATGAGGATGCACATGAAGAGGAGCAAGAGGAAGAGGAAGAAGGAGAAGAAGAGAGAGAAGAAGAAAGCCAGTGGTTTGTCCCAACCCAGGTGGGACTCACTGTTATGCCTACAGAACCAGGCCTGGGCACAGTCCCTGGGGCCCCTGACTCAGCAGCGCCCATCACCATCTGGCGTTCTGAGAGTCCCACAGGGAAGAGCCAGGGCAACAAGGTGATCAAGAAGATCAAGAAGAAAAAGGAAAATGAAAAAGACAAAGGGGATGAAATGACTGAAGAGAAGGCAAAACCGAAGAAAAAAGCCAAGAAGGGGAAGTTGACAAAGAAGAAAAGTCCACTGAAATCAGAGTCTTCACCTGCAGACTTGAGCCAATCATTAAGCCCAAGAGAGTTGGTCCGGACGTCAGAGTCCAGCCCAGAAAGCCAAGCAGACCTGGACAGTGAGGACAGTTACCGTAACAGGAAGCAGGAGGCGCCCTCCAGTGAGAATATCATGGAGTCATCATCACCCAGAAAAAGAGAGAAGAGCACCACCCAGGCCAAGAAGAATGGGACAAAGACCTCTTCCCGAGCTAGGAAGGTGACCAAGAGGAAATCTCCACCAGTGTCTAACCCCAATCTCAGTTGAGGGCAGGGTGAAGAATAAATGACATCAAGCCTGTAGCTGACCTGCTGCTGTTCTTCCAACAGGGCTACTTCTTGGGGGAGGCAGCGGGCTTGGGGCATATTGGAACTAACGGCTAGGAACTGCAGGAGTTTTCTAAAGGCAGTGCAACTTCAAGAAAATCCATGGGAAGCTAGATGGGAGGGAAGTGGGGTACAGCTGTTTCTTTGTAACATCCTAGGACCAGGGTAGATGAGTACCTCTGGGGTTGAGGCAGATGGGTAGGCTTCCTGCCCTTGGGAGACTGGTACATGTGAAAACCACTTCTGGGATAGGGCAGCATCGTGCATCAATACCACCAATAAACTGGACTCTCACCCTCTCTACCACTGTGCCTGGCCTTTCCCTCCTTATGTGGCTCTAGGGAAGGTGCTTACGGCACCACAGGGGACCTTCCTGTCTAGTGTGGTCCTGTTCCTGCTAGACATTTGTAGACCTTTTGTGCCTAAGACAAAACTGAGTTCCCAGCAGCAGGGCAAACTCTTTCTCTAGCTCTTGCTAATAGACAGACTGAAGAGCAGTTGGAGGGAGCTCGCCAACTCTGGGCAGCAGTGGCCTTTTCTGACTCCTTTGCTTTGCCCCAAGCAGATGAAAGGAAGCGAGAAGCCTCATGTCCTAGCACTGACTCAAAAAGCTGTGAAATGAAGCCCTTGTAAGAAAACTGTGATCAGGATTCAGAACAAAAAGGCAGGAGAACTGGAGTGGGGTGGGGAGGATGGACTGGAGCCAGAGAGCTGGCTGGGCCTGGGCCAGGAAGGGGGTTGGGGGTGGGAAATGGCCTCGCCTGCAACATCCCAGCTCCCTTTCCCCAGGTGAACGTGTGTGTGTGTGTGGCCAAAATCCTGACTTAAGAGGTTGTCAGAGACCAAGGAACACCTGGGCAAAAGGAAGAGTGGATGGTACAGGGGCTCAATTGAGGGGCTCTAGGTTTATTTTGGGAAGCCCTTTCTCCACTATGCAGGGAAGACCACTGACACAGTCCACAGGCAGCTGTGTGTGTGTGTGATGACAGTAGCTCATATTCATGAAGCCATAAGCAGCTCATACCTGGTGGGTCCTCATGCAGGTTGAAAATGCAGGTATCACCGTCTTCCTTTTAATTTTAATGCATGTGCTGCCAAAGCAAGCACACCATCTCCCTTTCAGATAGGAAAGCTAGCTTAACACAATGAAGCTGGCACAGGATCACACGGCTCAGAAGGGGGCACTTCGGAAGCACAAGCTGCTTGCTTTTCTCAGAATCCTCACCTCTCTGAAGATCAGAAGAGGGACTGTGGGGGGACCTCAGAGCTTCAAGCTCTGCTTTGAAAGTCACCCGTTGAGCAGACAGCTGGAGAGAGACTGAGGCTTGGGCAAGTCCTCTGTAGAAACACTGTTTATTCAAACAGGCAGGAAGCGCAGTGGCAGCAGGTGGATGACCAGGCAGGGGCTGGCAGGTTAGCACTGTTCCCTTATGTCCCCCACAATCCTGCTTTTATAGCCACCAGGCTCAGAAACACTTTCCCTCCTGCCCCAAACTGAATAAATAGCATCCTTCTCCCCACGAAGGCTGGGGAAACACAAGTGCTGAGCTTGTTGCCCCATCAAAGACCAGAGTCAGGTGAGGGCAGAAGCTCAAAATGGCTTGTTTGGAGCAGAATACAAAACTGCTCCACTCTCATCATCTTCCTCCTCCCTGCCACTCTCTCCCAGCCTGGTCCCAGGACGGGTGGTCTGAGTATGTCTGAAGTAGGAAACTTGCTGCCTGGCATACACTGAGCTCAAGCTCACAAGGCCATCAGCCTTCACCCATCCAGGCTGCCCACCAAAGAGAATGCCACTTCACACCATTTATGGACAGAAAAGGGGGCAGGGAGTGAGGCAGTGGTAGGCCTTTCACAGCCTCAGAGGCAACCAGAGTTCGAAAAGCAGGCCTCCTACCGATCCATCTCATCCAGGAGCGGGGTGGCATCGCCAGCAATGGACATAGGGGTGCTTTCGATCATGGGGCTGGGGGAAGGCCGAGGTGTCAGCCGCTGTTTCTGTTTCCGCCGTTCTGCCTCCTTCTCTTGCAGCCACTGCTCTGCCATCTTTCCCCAGTCGATGGCTGCATGGCTGTTGGACCTGAGAGGGAAGGAAAGGCCTTTGAGATCAGCTCTCTTCTGGGGCTTGCTGGAAGCCTTTCCACCAGTCACTGGTGCGTGCCCACTCTTGTAAAGAGACCAAGCGTAGGCAGTAGCCCCTCTGCTGTGGCAGAGCAGAAGCAGCCTAGGCCAAATGCCATAATGGCCCTGTTTTTTTTTTTTTTTTGGTACTGGGGATCCAACTCACAACTGCGTGCTTGCAAAGCAGGCGCTTATGCCTGCTGAGCTAAATCCCCAGCCCCCACAATGGCCTTTTGATCTTGTACTACAAATCAGTGCCCTGAGTCCTCACAGAGGGTCAAAAGCACCTTTTTATCCTAAGCTCCCCAGTCCTCATGATAACACCTGTCCCTACCAATAACTTGTCCTGTGTGGCCATCTGTATACTTACTTTGGCTGCTGTTGCCGTTGCCGGGAGCTGGAGGAGGGCTGGGGTTGGGCTTGGGCAGACTGTGGAGTGGTGCTGGCCTGGAGCTGGTGGTACTGTGGTGTGGTGATAGGTTGGCTTGGGGTTGTGTAGGAATAGCTGGGGGTCATTAGTGGTGTAGCCACTGGCTGCTGGGCTGGTGTCGGGAACACCTGGAGAAGCATGGACAAATTAGTGAAGACAGGTTGTGGGGTTGTTTGATTTTGATGCAAATTTCTGTTATCTGCAAGGGTGGGCCCAGCACAGGGCTTTGCAGCTGACTGGCTGCTCACACTTTGAGCAGAGTGTGGCTCTGAGCAGCAGAGGAAGGCTAGCAGTAACGCACAGGCACACAAGTCCACCAGTCCTGAATACTTCAGATTTCTAGTGGCTTGAGGGTTCCAAATATCCCAAAGGATTCTGGAAAGGCAGATCTTCCTTCTATTTCCTTCTCTATGAAATGGACTAGAGAAAAGGAACATCTATTGGGGACAGTGCTTAAGGCTAGGACAGTTCTTATGCAAATGAAGCACCTCAAGGTAGATACAGAGATGTCTAAGTGATGTAAGTTGGTAAGAGACGACTGTTCCCACGTTCCTTGCAAGATTTTTTTTTTTTCTGTTTTGTTTTCTGCTACCAGGGATCGAACTCACAGCCTCTCACTTGCCAGGCAGGCACTTTTGCCACTGAGCTAAATCCCCCAGCACTGTTCCCACGTTCCTAACTACCCCATGCAGGCAGCCTCCTCCCCAAGCAACATACGTGATAAGCACTGCTGCCTCCTCCACTGCCACCATAGCCATACTGGCTGGAGGCCCACTGGGCTGGGGTGGCATTAGGGTTCTGACCCTGGCCTGTCACAGCAGCAATGGCACTGAACATCTGCGAAGTCATGTTCTGGGGCAGGGCATTCACGGCACGAGTTAGATCTGTAAGCACAAAGGTGAGGACCAGCATGGCAGAGGTGAAAGTCCTTCGGCTCCATCCCTCCCAGGCTCAGCCCTGGCTGCCTCACCTGCAAGGTTGATGTTGGCTGGGGTAGCATTGATAGAGGCAGGAGTCCTTGTCCTGCTGCTGCTGCTGGGGGTGATGCCTGTGAGAAATGGCTGGAATTAGTTTTGTCCCTCCAAAAACCTATTTCTGGCTTTCCAGTTTAAGGGCTGGGAGGGGTGGGAAGGAACTCTGTATAGGCCCAGGGATGGAGAACCTCCCTGGTGCTAGGAGCCAGGGGCAGAAATGAGACAGCTACAAGGACACGCTAGCAAGGCCAGTGATCACTTTGGTCAGGCTGTACATGTCCTTCCAAACACAGCCCAGAAACTGAGAGAAAACAAAAACTTACCTGGTACAGGATCTTGGTAGTGATCCTTAAACCACCTGAAAAGTCCATTCACAGTTGGGAAGATCTGGCCCCGGTACCGGAATCCCTCTGGAGTCACTGTTACATATTCTATCCTGGGGTTTTAGAAGGAAACATACTGATGTACTTAGAATAGTTGTGAGTGGCCAGAACAAAGTTCACCATGTGAAGTAGCCACTGGGTGCCAGGGGAGAGGAGAGATGGCAGAGCCTGTTGCTGCCCTGTGAAGTGAGACTATGTATAGCTGAGTACAGTGCAGGGCCTGCACACAGGCTGCCAAAGCAAGGATGTCTGGAGGTTGTGCTACCACACAGCTGGGGTGTGAATGCAGCATCTGCAGGTGAGGGGAAAGACAGAGGTCACAACGTCAGGGGGCCTCCCCGGGAAGCAAAGTACAATGCCCCTTACAATAGGTTTTTCTGCTCTTAGGAAGTGGTTAGTCTGCCTTTACTCAATACTTCTGAGAGAAACAGAATAGCTAAGAGGGGCACCGGGGCTCAGAACTGGTTCTTACTCTAGTTTGAGATTTGCCACGTACCATCTAAATGACAATGCACCAAGTTATTAAATTAGAGTCTGCTTCTTCTTCTTCTTTTTTCTTTTTTGGTCTTTTTGAGACAGGGTCTCACTGCAGCTCAGGCTGGCCTTGAGCTCACTCTGTTGCCTAGCCTGGTCTCAAACTCACAATGATCCTCCTGCCTCAGCCTCCCAAATTCTGGGGTTACAGGCATGCGCTACCACGCCCAGCTTATGCTTCATTTGTAAAACAAGCCTAAGAGTATTTCAACCCACACTGTGGGTGTGGGGATTGAGAACGTGTACATGAAGTGCTTACCACAACACCTAACTTGGGTTTGTGTTCAACAAGAGCTATCAACAGCCAACAGAAAATGCTGTGTGGCAAAGTTCTCACATTCACCTAAAACCTGCTTCCTAAATCTTTTCCAAGTGTGAATTCTGCTATATATGGAGAATGTGCAAGAAGTCTGCACTCTTTTTCATAGGAAGCCATCGTGACAGATCTGCCCTGGTTAGAGGTGCCCAGCTTACTCAACTGTTCCTCATGGCAGTTGCCAGCCCCACATGACCTTGGCTGCTGTCCTCTGGAAGTGTTGTAGGGCAAAGATTCTCAGAAGGCAGTATAGCATTCCAGATGTGCCCACAGTATGGAAGGCTTGTCATTTGGCCTCTAGGCCCACTAATAGTCTGAGCTGTGTCTCACGTGCTCAGTACAGGGTAAGAATAGAAATGCACATGCCTTAGCCAAGGGCCAAGAGAAGGACAGAGCGCAGGGCTTGCGCAGACAAGGTTGGTGTGATCCCACTAACGTGTGCAAGAAACAAAGAAGGCAAGCCTAAGGAAATAGGACTCTCCTTGGAGCTTCAGGGTGAGCTAGAGGCGCAGGTAAATGCACGCCTCAGTAAGGGCAGCTTGCCAGTCATGTACAGAAGAGGCAGTGCAGGAGACAGAAAAATGCCCTTGGACCCACCCCCTTCAGTGTGGGCATAAGAGTCAATATACATTGCAGCATCAGTGAACCATGTGCTAAGAGTCCTGGGGAAGGTGAAGCAGGACACAGGAAGAAGAGACCAGAGTGCTGCCCTGTCTTGTACCTGAGAGTGTAATTCCTATCACTCTGGAAGACAGATGAGACGCAGTGCTACTGAAAGTGCCAATAAGAATCTTTAGCTGGGTATGGTGGCACATGTTGGAGTGCTGTAACCCCAGCACTCAGAAGGCTGAGGCAGGAGGATCACTCCAAGTTTGAGATCAGCCTGGGCCACAAAATGAGCTCAAGACCAGCCTGAAACAGCATAGTGAGACCCTGTCTCAAAAACGTAAAAAGACAAAAAACCAAAAACCAAAAAAACCCTTTTGCCATTGCCTCTAAATTATCACCCTCTTTCCTCATCTCAAACCTTCACCTCTGCTATACACAGGCAAGAGGAGAAAGGCAGTCAGGTAGGACCAGAGCCATGTGGCTCCCTTCCAGCCTATCTGTAGACCCCAGTGGTAGCACCTTCTCAGCACCAGCGCTCACCTGGGTTTACCCCGGGGCTGGTATCCCAGGAGGAACTTGCCGGGCAGTTCCTTGCAGGCACAGATGAAATAAGGGATGAAGGTGGGCTTCTCCTTCTTAGTTTTGATGAGCAGCTCCTCTAATTTCTGGGGGTAGAATGAGGGGAAGAGGTTGGGACAGCAGCATGCTTGGTACACAATGTCTGGTGCATTTATACATACACTTCTCCACCTGAGGGTCCCCTACACTGAAGGGAAAGCATATATCCTTAGATCCTGTAAGCTGTCATCCCTCCTCAGAGGGCTCCAGGCTCACCTTGCGGTCCCCACCACTGCAATCCTGATAATACTTGTGGTTCAGTAGGTCCCGGGCAAAGGATGCCATGGGCTGGACATAGCGGGCAACAATCTCATCCAAGTCTTCAAATTCCTGTGGGAAAAAGGTAAAGACTCCATGTAATACATCTAGACCTGAAAGTCTAAGCCCTTCATCATCAAATCCACGTTGGAGAGAAAAAGCAGGAGGGGTGGACTTCCTGGTCCTGTTAAAAATGCACTGCACTGCAAGGCATTCTCAGTTTGTCATGTTGAGTCACACATAGACACACTGGGTTCTGGAGCAGAGTTTCTGTGATTCTTCCCTGGTTCTTGGGAACAGTAGGGAATGTCATCAGACTTCATTCAACATAGGAATGAGAAACTTGATACATGTATATGCACATACACAGAAATTTTTCCTTTTCCTCACTGGATGTATTTTAAAATTTGGAGGACAGGCAAGAAAGGGACAAAAATACACAAAATGAACAAAATTTATTTTACATCCCATCTACTTGTTTGCTTGCCACAGCTAAAATACACATAAGGCATCCAAGGTACTAACGTCTGATAAAAGTGGGCAGAAAGGTCTCGTTTCTGGAATCAGGAACAGGGCTAGCAGGTAGGCAGGCATATGTCTCACCTCACTGTTGATCCACAGAGTGGCTCCCAGGCTGAAGGCATTTTCCTTGCCCTCCTCACGCACATCTACGTGCTGGTAAATGCCATCACTAACTTTCCAGGTCACAGTTAGGTGGTTCTCTCCCTTGCTGCTCGGTCGGATGATAACGTCACCCTGGTCCATGGTCTCCATCATCTTTTCTGCTTGCTTGAAATTGATATTATGGAAGGATGGATGTGCAATCACTCGTTTGATATATGCTAAAGAAGGCAGGAGAGAAGTACAGACTAGGTGAGGGGGCTGGGAGCCAACACAAATGGGACAGATTGCTGCTTAGTTTCTGATTTGCCATAGGATCAACTCTTACCCTCTGGATTCTCTGATATAAATGACATGTTACACTGGGTTCCCAGGATGCTGAGACAATGAGATTTAAAAGGCACAAGGCCTTAGTGAACAAATGAGACCCCAACAGTCACGTCACATACGACTCTCTTAACATTTCTGTGCCTCAGCCCTTTGAAGTTGAGCTCCCACTCCCGCTGGGGGATTGACACATGTACACCCTGTGGCCTGAGTGCTGCACTGGGAGGACTACCAAGATTCAGGGGTTACACTCAACTGGTCCGCTGCTGCTTCCGCTTCATGTCCTCCTCTTGTTTGTGGTCTGCTGCTTCAGCATCAAAATCGTAATAGGTATCTTTGGGCAGTTTCCACTCGTTGTTCCTGTCCATGAGGTCTGAGGTACGGCAGGTCAAGTCTGCACTGAACTTCTCGATGTCAATCTTCATGATGCGGCAGTGAACAGTCATTCCCACCTAGACCCACAGGACATGTGAGCTGGAAGGGACAAAGATTACGTAGCCCAAAGCCCTATTTCACATATGCAAAAACCAAAGTTCAAGTGGAAAGGTGGGACCTGCCCAAAGCCCAGCCCACCAGCTAAGTAGTAGTTTGGGGATGAATCTGGTGTGCAGATCACAGGTCATGCCTTGCACTGTTACCTCCCAGTCTAAAAATGCACTACAGTCTGTGGGGTTTACCCGGTCATGCTTCCCTTCTCCCATAAAGTTGTTATTATTGCTCCCAGGATGTGACCAAAGGTTCACTACCTTTTTTGGGGGGAAAGCAAAACAATGGCTATTTTCTGTACTTCAGCCAATTTGCTTGAGCCCTTTTGTCTAAACAGTGGCAGAATTCAGTCGCCTCAGTACGGCTCTCCTGCTGAAAATCTCCTTAGCTTTATTAGAAACGTGTTGTGCTCACCTCAGCAGCACACATACTAAACTAGGAATGTGTCTCCCCAACCCTCCTACGGTCACAGCTCTCCTGGGTTCATAACACTAAGAAGCACAGAATCTGGCAGAACTTGCCTCAGCCATATCACTGAGTGAGTGATCCTGAAAACACATGATTTCCTCTGAAAAAACAAAATAATCTCTTTCCCATTAGTTTACAGAATTAAAGACAACATAAATTCAATGTCAAGTGCTGGTGTCTAGTGAATACATAGTAATGGTAGCCATGGACAAGAAAATTAGATTTACTTAGGGATTGGCTCTTAACCCTCTTAGGCAGAGACCATTTGAATGTTGTTCCTTCTTTGTCATCTGCTTGTGATGTGCAAGCCCAGAGGTGGCCTGTGCATGGGCCGTGCCACACATTTTTATCCATCTCCTAGAACAGTGCCACCTGGTCCTGGGAGAACAGGCAGAGCCTTTCTGTTTCACAGCATGCAATGCTAAGCCCTGCTTCCTGCCCTTTGCCTAAAATGCAGCTTCCCACACAGGAAGAGAGCTCATGCTCAAAGGCTGGCAACAGAGAGAAACTGCCTTAAGAAAGGCTGTGGACAAAAACAAGCTACTCATTTAGATGCTGCTCACCCCAGCCTCCTCCAACTAGTTAGAAATCTTCCCTGAAACTCCACCAGCAGGCACTGGGAACACAGCCTAACTTTCAGAGGGGAGAGCCCTAAGTTAGAGAATCCCACTGCTCTGATTTTAGGCCAGTCATTCATCTACCTTTACTCGCTCCTCTGGTCGCTTTACCACTTTGTCACTGAGGAATTTGGTGGGGATGAAGCCAGTGACACCATTGTCCAACCGTGTTTTGACACCAATCGCCTGGCCTGGGCATGAACCACTGTCAAAGTGGTTCCAGACCTATAGAAGGCATGAGGAAGGGAGGCTGATCATTAAGATTCTGGAGATCACACATTCAGAACAAAAAGCAGACGCTTGGCATTGGCAGAAAAGTCAGTCACAGGCTGAGAGAGACTTTCAGCATCTATGGTGTTCCTTGACTCACAGCTGACATTTGGCATCACAAGCCATCAGCTGAATCTGTCATGCTGATCTGAAGTACATCCTCCCAGCTCTAAATGAGGTCTTTCCCCATTTGTTCTGCCCTACTGAGCACAGAAATGTCTACTCAGCCTTCTCAGTTCACTAAGTGAATCAGGCATCCCTTGGATGTCTTAGGTTCTGAACAAAAAATACCACCTTTCTACTGGATTAAGTTGAGAACAGTCACTTTTACAATCTGCCTAGTAACATGTTAAGGCCCAGGAACAGTTTGTTGGTTTGTTTGTTTTGGTCTTTTTGAGGCAGTTTCACTATGCAGTTCAGGCTGGCCTTGAGCTCACTTTGTAGTCCAGGGTGGTCTCGAACTTACAACAATCCTCTTGCCTCAGCCTCTCAAGTGCTGGGATTCCAGGTGTGCGCCACCATACCTGGCTCAGAAAAAGCTTTTAAGTGTTTTTTTTTTGAACTGGGGACTGAACCTAGAGCCCCTGCATTGGGCTAAAGCCATAGTTCTTTCTTTCTTTCCTTTCCTTTTCCTTTCCTTTCTTTCGTCTTTCTGAGGCCTTTTTGAGCCTGTGAAGTTCAGGCTGGCCTTGGGCTCACTTTGTAGCCCAGGCTGGTCTCAAACTTGCAACGATCCTCTTGCTTCAGCCTCCCAAGTGCTGGGATTACAGGAGTGTGCCACGACACCCAGCTCTTTCACTTTTGTTTTAATTTTAAAACAGGGTCTTGCTAAATTGCACAGGATATTGACCTTGTGATCCTTCTGTCTCAGTGTTCAGGGTGCTGGAATTACAAGTGTGTATCACTATCCCTAGCTTAAGTGATTTTTGACCACCAAAAAGGCAGATGGTGTTTAGAAGCATGTGGAATAAAATTAAACAGTATGGAGAACACAAAAATTGAAAGGAGCCAGGTGTGGTGGTGCACATCTGTAATCCCAGCACTTGGGAGGCTGAGGCAGGAGATCGATATGCATTTGAGGCCAGCTTACATTCCACAGTGAGTTCAAAGCCAGCATGAACTACAGAGCAAGACCCTGTTTCAAAAAATAAAAAACCAGAAAAGGAAAGGAACATGCAGGTGTCTTCTAAGAAGCACACACAGGGATACTGTGTCTACACTGTAGGAAAGAAACACATGTCCTTCTTCCTTTATCTGGCAGAGTGACCTATCTGGAGAACAGGATAAGAATTAAGGGCTGGTGTGACCATACCAGAATAAAGGAAAATACAAGTAATCTCACGTAGCATACTGTATGATCTCTACCTCTTTTGTGTACTTATTTGATAGAAGTATGATCTAAAATACTCCTTTCAGATTTCTTTCTAGATAACTGAGCATGCCATTCAAAGAAATCCATTGAGCATGGTAATGCTGCAGCACACACCTCACTCAGTTCAGGGAAGTTGTCTTGCTGACAGAAGGGGCACTGCCACAGCCCTGTCTCATCGTTACGGATCGCCTGGTCATAGCTCTCACCCTGTGGACGCCTGTGAGCAATGCCAGTGACATTGCAGATGATAAGCTTTCCTGAAAGGACAGAAAGGAACAGGCTGAGAGAACTGTAGAGATGACTCTTTCACACCACCTTTCCCTGAAAGAACATCTGACTTCACAGTATCTTTACTGATTACCTTTCCCTCCTGAAGGTAGACCTTCCCTCAACTGGATGGTAAAGGAAAATGAGGGGCATCAGTGACCCATTAAGATCCCAAAGCAGGTTAGAAGCATAACTTGATTTTGATCTCAATTTGACTTCCAACGTAGGTTGTATAATGTTTTTTAAAAGCTCCCTTGGTCTTTCCTACCCGCAGTACAAACCTGCCTCATTCTACTGGAATCACATTCTGTGTTCCCCAACCTACTCTCCTCTAACTAAAAATACAGCCCTAGAACTAACCAATGTAGAAAGTTTCTGGTGTTTCTTTGGTTAACATATTGAAGATTTCCTCTGTATTAGGAGAGCGGTACGCTGTCCGGAGGTCCTTGTATCGACAACTCAGTTCTGCCCGGATATCATACAGTGTGATGTGTTTGTCACCGTAGCCCTGGAAAAAAAAGTGTGTCAGATGAACTCTTATAATTGTTTCCCAACTTGAGTCATGAAGGATTTTTTTTTTTAACTGGGAATCAAGTTCAAGACCTCATGCTTACTTATTTTTATTTTCTGGCACCAGGAATTGAACGTGGGACCTTGCGCTTGCCAGGTAGGTGGTGTGTTGCTGACCTATATTCCCAGCCACCCTCTTTGTCTTTTTGAGACCTGGTTTCACTATGCAATTTGGACTGGCCTTGAACTCACTTTGTAGCTCAGGCTGACTACAAACTCATAGGGATCCTCCTGTCTCTGCCTCCTGAGTCCCAGGATTACAGGCATGCGCCACTGTGCCTAGCTTTTTTTTTTTTTTTTTTCTGGAGACAGGCTCTCATTATGTAGTCAAGCTGGCCTTCAACTCAGTACGTGGCCCAGGGTGGCCTCAAACTCACAGCAATCCTTCTGACTCAGCCTCTTGAGTGTTGGGATAACAGGTATGTAATGCCACAACTGGTTCCCATGGGGGATTTCGAAGAAAGTAATAGGCCAGTTGGCTCCTATCAAGCCTTCTTACCTTCCTTCCCCTTATTAAAGGTTTTCTTTCATTTTTTTGAAACTGGTTTCTCTACCACTGAGGTACATCTCCAGCTCTTTCATTTTTGAGATAAGCTCTTACTAACTTGCCTATTGCAGAAACTTACCCTCCTCCTGGCTGCTGGGGTAGTGTAGTTAATATTCCTAGTTCACTAAAGGAAGTTTTCTTTTTTTCTTCTTCTTCTTCTTTTTTTTTGGTATCAGGGATCAAACTCATGACCTCACGCTTGCAAGGCAGGAGCTTATGCCACTGAGCTAAATCCCTGGCCCTAAAGGAAGTTTTCAAAGTCAGCCACGAGATGCTGTAATGATAATGCTTCAGGAAAATTCCATGTGTAAAACAAATGTAAGGCTGCACTGTTAGGAGGAAAGAGGGTCTAGAAGAAAATTCTAGAGCTGACATCCTTCTAACTCCTTCTTGCCCCTTACAATTATGGTTATATTTGAGACTTTTCTGGCTCCTTAATAAGTTTATGAAAAAGTCCTCAAAAAACCTGGTAGCACTCAGGCTGAGCCTGGAGTCTTTTGTGCTAACAGTATTGGGATTTCTCTGGACAGCTGCTGTCCAAGTTTCTTCCCATCCAGACCATTTGGGATGAGTTTTTGTGCCAGACCTTCCACACTGTCGCCACCAACCTGTCTCTCCAGTTCTTCTGCAAAAGCATCGAGGTCCAAGTCCTTGAGTCGTTCTGGGTTTTCCAAGATTTCTTCAAGGGCTCCTGCAGGATTGGCATCCTCAGCTGACTCATCATATTCTAGGGCATCCACTGCCATCTTCCTGGCCCACTCGTAAGTCTCAGGGTGGACTCGGGAACCATCAAGGACTTCAATGTATGAGTCAGTGCTGAAGGAAAAGCAGAAAAGGAGAAGGATATAGAACAACAAGCTTCTAGGAAGAACCCAAATGTCCACCAATGGGGAGCTGGTTAAATAAATCAGGGCACCTCCATATGATTAAAAAGAATGAGATAGATCTATGTGTACTGACATGGGAAGATGACCACAATATACTGATACGTGAAAAATGCACTGCAAAACACTATGAACTGTATGATCCTATTTTTGTAGTAAATGGGTAGTTAGTAAATGCATAGCAAAAATAAAATTTAGAAAAATTGTACTATACATAAAAATTGTTATGGTAGTTATCTCTGGGAAGTGAGATTATGGGGGACTTCCACTTTCTGTATAATATTTGTATATGTTGATTTTTATATAATGAACTTATATGAATCTTAGGATAAATGAGTAAGAAGGGGGAAAAAGACCTTTGAAAATTTGCTGACAGCTATTTTCCCCCATAAAGCCTTCCCAGGCTGATCTTGCCCGTGCACTCACATGGACCTATGTTATTCGTGGAGTGTTACAGCAAAGCTGAGTGGAAAATGAAGTTTTAGAACTTGAAGCCTATTTCCCCACTGACTTCCATTACTGAATGAGGAGCTATGTGCCCGTGGAAAAGATCCTCCAAAGACTGAGTTGATAACTTCTGGAGAGGAAGAGGTCAATAGTGAAGTCCAAAGTCCAAGTGAATAGAACTTTCTCTTAATAACATCATCTTAAAACAACAAATCTCTCTCCCCCTTCTATGTTCTCTCATACCCACACTTTCCATTGCCCCTCCTATTCCCACCCTTATCTGGCTGCAACAAACCACAGTAACAAAAGAAGCTTGTGTCCACTGAACAAAATCTTATGTTTTGATTCTTTAATTTATAATCTAAATTGGTTCTCTGATGTTTTTCACATGAAAAAGGCCTCTAATAATTGAACTGATCTTTTCCATAGGTCAGGGGCTCTTGAAATACATATATTCCTTACCTTTTCATTTGTTTTTTGCTTGAGACAGGGTCTCACTATGTAGTTCAGACTGGCCTTGAACTCACTATATAGCCTAGGCTGGCCTTGAACTCACAGCAATCCTCCTGCCTCAGCCTCCCAAGTGCTGGGATTACAGGCGTGTGGCACCATGCCCGGCTCCTATCTTTTCTTTAAACATTTCCTAATTTAAGTGGCTTGGGGCCCCTGACAACCCTAATCCCCTGAAGACCCAAATTTATAGCCCAAGGGAATGTCTTCTGACCCATCTAGGCAGAGGGCATCACCTGTCCCCCAGGGAGGCTGTGTCAATCTTGAGGAAGCCAGCACAATTCATGAAGACTTTGGGACCCATGTGACACATGGTGACCAGCTGGGTCCGGCTTTCAAGTCTAGTGTTGTTCTGCTTCAGGATCTAGGGGAGAAGGCTGGAGTGAGCCAGGGCAGTAACCAGGTCCTATATCCCTAGCCTGCTTTCCAATTCCCATAAAACCCTCCATGATTCCATGGTGTGAACTCTGTCTCTCCTCAGTATCTGAGCACAATACCACATTATCTACTATCTACCATTAAAATAACTTCATTAACGAAATATGTTATACCTACCAAAGGCTATGTATAGGTAATGTACAGCTTAAAAATGTGACATACCACAGTAATCACTACTCATCATTTTTTTGAGACTCTGCTATTCAGGCTGGCCTTGAACATGTGATCCTCCTGCCTAAACTCCCCAAGTATGGGGATTACAGGACTGTGCCACCACTCAGCCCCTATTACTCATCTTAAGAAAAAGATCATCAATAGCTTTGAAGCTCCACACACATTCCTCTCTGAGAAACTTCACTGTCCTGAGATTTTACGTTGAACATTCTTTCTTGCTTTCTTCTTTTAAGTCATGGTTTATGGCCATTTTTCAATGAGCATTAGAGTACAGTAGTGAGGAACATAAGCTTAGCCACTTAGGCCTGAAATAAGACTTTCTTACTAGCTCCCAGATTCTGGACAAGTGACTTTTACTTCTCTAATTTTTGGGCTTCCTAATCTGTTAAATCATACTGATAAAATACATCTTTATAATAAAATAGTAACTTCTAAGTTTCCTGACTCAATTCAATCCTACCTTCAGAAGGTGGGTCCCTTTTCGAGGTCCCAGGCCACAGACATACTGGATCAAAGCCTGGCTGTAAGGATGGGCAATGGCACGGTTGACATCGACCCCGACCTCATTGACTCGGTTGATAAATTCACAGTATAAGGCATTGAGCAGTTCTTCTTTCACAACATGTTCCTATCAACATACAGCAGATAAAGTTATTGTGCTTTTCTGCTCATCTAGCCTGCCTTTCACGTCCTACTTACCTGCAAGGGGTGAAACTTGAGACATAAGATGTCTTCATCACAGCTGCACACCTGGGCAAACTCTATCAGAGGGTCTTGGATGCGCCGGGCCAGGGAGACAGCTTGTCTCAGTACTGGAGGGTAATCCCGGAACTCTGCCTGGAGTCAATGAAGGTCATTCAAGGGTGTTAAGGTTTTCTCAGTGCCACCAAGAAGAAATGCAAATCACTGTAGCTTGAAGCCATTTTTAACTTTGACACCTTTTGTCATCGAAACACTTTAGTCTCTTGGGCTCCCAATCTGTGCCATGACTGGCAACATGGAAAACCACTGCATGGATAAGTAAACACATGCAGTACCAAGCCCTGATAACCTCTATTTTCCTGTTAAAACTCTCTGGGATTTATAGCACTTGCCTGGGAATGACCTGAGGTGGGGCTTCAAAATTACCTCTGACTTTTTGCTGTTCATATACAGAATGGCCAACTCGTTGTCAACCAGCTCCACTCCAATAGAAGACAGTTGTTGGCCCTGGTCCAGCTCATGCACAATGCGCTTTATATCCTCAATTAACATCTGGGCATCCCTGGAGGGATGAGGAATGGTAGTTAAAGGATATACATCCTCAGGGATGGATAATCTCATGACTGGCATTAGTAGGGATAGGGAAGGAAGAGCTTTAAAGATAAAGAGGAACATCCTTAGCAATATCAGTACTCTTGCTGGGCACATACCCATTCTGTTATGGAGATATGCCAAACTCAACATAAGGGATGAGTGACTTTGGGCCAGGCTTGGCCTAGTGCTTTGGTGCCCCTACCTGTTCTCTCCTGCAACTGTTACCACATGAGGTTTCTTGTTCAGAAGAAATTTCTTCAGAGTTTCAATGTCTTGTGCCTGGATTAAAAGCAAATTAGAACTAAATGCCTCTGAGCATGGGGAGATTTCAATCTCCTTAAGTAGCTTGATATCTTCTTTTTTTGTCTGTTTGTTTGTTTGTTGTTTTTCTTTTTTTTGGTACCGGGGATCGAACTCACAACCTCGCACTTGCCAGGCAGACGCTTAGGCCACTGAGCTAAATCCCCAGCCCTAAGTAGCTTGATATCTTATGAGACCAGAGAACACCAAAAGCTGGAAGTTTCAGAGGGTATCTGATCCAAGGTGCCACCAAGAATTTAGTCCCATTTGTCAGGTTGGTGAGCCTGCTTCTGCCTAATTGATTCACTAATGAGAACTGACTTTGGTGAAACTTGTAGCCACTGGTCAGAGGTGAAGAATGGAGAGTTCCTTTTACTGTGGAGCCACAACCTGTTTCCCTCCAACGCTTAGCCACTCATTGCTCCAACTTCCCAGGTTTCGCTTTTTTCCCCTGGCAGTACTGGGGATCAGATCCAGGACCTTGTGCATACCAGGCAAGAACTCTAACACTAAGACACATTTGCAGTCTTTTTTTTTTTTTTTTTTTTGGTACCGAGGATCAAACTTACAATCACAGGCTTACAAGGCAGGCACTTATGCCGCTGAGCTAAATCTCCAGCCACATCTGTAGCTTCTTAACAAAAATTTATTTTGAATTAGGATCTTGCTCAGATTTGCAATGTTTCTACCTCAGTCTTACAACTGGCTGGAATATAGGTGTGTACTACCATGCCAGGCTTAGTTCTAGTTTGGATCAAGCAAAACGAAGAACTAATGTCTTGTTCTTTTGGGTGAGGACAAGTTGAAAAGGACAACACGCCAAGTGCTTGTTTTCTTCACCTTAAAGATGCCCAGTTCCTACTACAGTTCCTTATGATTTCATTTACAATCCCACACACACTTGGATATTCTATAATTCCTGTGGATGTCTATTTCATTCTTGCGTGACTTCTGCTGAAAACCTGAGTATAACAAAGTAAGAGAAGCAGTAGTATTACCAAAAAGCTGAGTCTGGTATACAATGTGAAACTGATAATCATTCTTATCCAGCCCAAAGGAGCTTCTCATTGGTGAGATTCCTCTAAAGATCCTGGACTTTCACCAAAACATAGTTATGTTCCTCCAGCCAAGAAATGTGATACATCTTTCCTGTTCTCGAGCTGTTCAACTTTCAAGTGTCCCGATAATTTTCTAAACAGAAGTCAATATCTTTCTTTTATGCCCCAAATCCATCTGGGCTACATATGGATGACCTGGTGCATAACTACATAGTGAGGTGGGTGCTTGAACAGTCTTGTCCCTCTTTAAATAGGACTCTCAATGTTAGACATGATGCACAATATGTTGGCTAACAACAGAAAATACCCTAGGGTCTTTGGCTTGAGTATTATAAATCTGTTAATATTTTCTAAGATAATTATACTTTTGGTTTAAAACTAGGAGTGATAAACTAAATATACTTGAGTCTTATTTATATAAACTATGGCCTGATAGTACTATTCTGATACTCTGATCTCTATTTTAAGATTTTTATTGTGAAATGCTTTTGTCATTCTCTTCAGAATGTGGGGTCTGACAACAAAACTAAGATAATATCATGATAAAAAATTTCAGACATAGGGCTGGCAATACAGCTCAGTGGCACGAGTGCAAAGTCATAGAATTTGATCCCTAGTACTCCTGTCCCCCAAATCAGACATACACAAAGTAGATAAATTCTAATTCCTCTTTTCTTGGAAAAAGAGGTACTAAAAGACTAATGCAGGGAAAAGGTTGGCCAAACGCCCCAGTGGCTTTCACTTCCTGGAACAGTATGACCCAGATGCTGATAACAACACCAGCAACAAAGCAGCAGATCAAGAAGCACACAAGGCCTAGGAATTGGTCTCAAGTCAGAAGCAAATTCTGTACCAGATAACATTAGTGCCATCTACTGTCATGGATATATGACTGATTCCAAGGGATGAGATATTAATGACTGGGTCAGAGATAATCAAGGTTTTACATGGGATGCTGCTTAGACCATAGCACTTATCCCACTGAATTACATGACACATTTGCTATCCCGTCCTGGAGACTTGCCTTCTTTTCTCGTTCTTCCTCTCTCCATGCAGTTCGCCTTTTGGTAAAGTGGGGCAGCCGGAGAAAATCTGTCACTTCTCCTTCACCATTAACCAAGGCACAGAACACAGGGTGATCTCTGGCAGCCAAACAAAAACAAAAGTGTAACAATAAGCAGTATGAGGCTATGAATGAGAAAAGAATGAAATGAGGATAATGGGTAAGAGACAGTGCAGAGCAGTTGGAGATATGCAGTTACCTGGCAGAGGAAAAAGCAATGCCTAGGACTCGAATGCCTTTCCCTTGGTTTTCATCCATAAAGTCATCATCTTCTTCTACTTGCTGATCTGGTCTGTAGGGTGCAACCCTCAACCAGTTGTAGAGCTTTCGGCTACAGGCCTAGGGAAGATACACACGAGACACTATGGTAATCAAAGTCACCAGCTGGACTAAGGAGAAAAGTATAGGTATACATGTACAAGGTCATGTATTCTTTTTTTTTTTCCTGGTACCTTGAATTGAACTTAGGATCTTATGCTTGCCAAGTAAGGCGTTGTCCTATTGAGCTATATCCCCAGCCCAAGGTTGTGTATTCATGATGTGCACAAGCTTCTAGCCTCTTGGTAGGCTTACAACCCAAATGCATACCTCACTTTTACAAACAGGATAATACACAGAGGACATTGAAAGAAACAAGGATTGCCTGAACGACTGGGAGAAGGCAGGAAAGAGGCTCTTGGGTATGATCTTGTGCCTAGTTTGTACTACCTCTTAGATTATGTGCCACTTGCCTCCACCATTTGTTACCCATGGGATCACCACCAAGGAGTTCTTTCATTCTTAGCTCTAGTCCATGGAAATCACAAGACTGAAGAAAATAAGTCTGTCCTTACCTTTATGACATAGTCCTTGGCCTCAGCCAGGAGCTTGTTCTTGAGTTCTTTGGCCATCTGCACATAGAGAAACTGCTGTAGAGCTCGCTCAATGGCCATAGTGCGCTGCCGGTTCCATTCCTGTACTTGGTGGCTGAACTCATCTCGGTAGTAGAACTGTTTGATTTCTTCAAAGTAAGTCTGGTCATTGCCATAGCTGAGAAGATACAAAGTTATGGTGTTAGGAATGAATAAAAGGTGACACAGGACGTCCACAGATACTGAGCTAGGGACATTGGACAGCTCTGAAATAGTGGTTCAAATTCCCAAGGGACCCCTCTTCCTATCAAGAATCTCCTCCTCCCACCAAGAACCCTAGCCAAGGGCTTTGCTTACCCCTCTACTCCCTTCATATCTATGCTGATGTCAATGATGAGCAGCCCCTCATCTTCAGCCAGGCCCATCTTGAGGAACTGGTCATCTCTCAGTTCTTTAACAGGTTTATTCTTTAAATATTTAAAGGAATAGGCGTAGTGGGCTTCATCCACATCCTGTACATCAAGAGGGAATTATTAGCTTATGAATAGATGTGCTTCAGCCCTGGGAGAAAGACTGCTTCAGTGCTTGCAGAGATGGCATGGCCAAGGGGAAGGGACAGGACTTGGTCACTCAAACAGAAAGCAGCCACATCTTAAAGTGTTTTATCCAGCTCACCTTTCTACCTTTCTTGGTAGGGGTTATATTTAGCTTGGCTCTCTCCTGGAAGGTCTGCCTCAGCACCTGCCGGACAAGGGGTTCACGGGCAATCTGCAGGGCTACCATGTAGCGGGCACCTTCCAGCACAGCTTCTGGAGTAGGGAACTGGCTGTCGGGAAAATGGTGGAGCTGCAGGAAGGGGGTGTCTTAATCATCAGGCCCTTCCTGCCAGCCATGTATTACACACCTACCTGCAAACATAATCCTTGGCCAGCTCCAAAGGTTCTGCGGGAAACTGCTCAGTTTCATGCCGTTGGTAGCTGTCCCGGAGGTTTTCACCAAATTGCTCAGGAGTAAGCCCAAACTTTTTGGCCAAGCCATCTGAAACAAACAACAGAATGAAAATTAAGGCAGCAGCTGGCCTGAAAAACCTCTTGGCTTTCAGAGTGTAGAACAACAGTCTGTATACAAGACTTTAGTTTTATTTTTAAATTTTTTTTTTAGACAGCATCTCACTATGTGGTTCAAGCAGGTTGTGAACCATGTAACCCAGGCTGGCTTTACAGTTGTGGGAATCCTGCCTCAGCCTCCCCAATGCCAGGATTATAGGCATGCACCCTGGCTTGTATACCCAACTTTAAAGGGGCCATAAATGAGCAGGACCAGGCTGCCAAGGAATAATGTAAAAACTGATCTGAAGCACCTGAGGAGCTTTTATGAGCATAAGATGTATGATGGACCCTTCCTCTGATGGTGAGATTCTCACTACTTCATGACTTTAGAAGGTCAAATCATCAGCATGGGGTGGGAGAGAGTAGAGGAACATTTATGGGGACCATGTGGTAGGTTCATCACGGACTGGTACTTAACTCAGATATCCTTTCTTCCTACCTACTGGTCCTCTTCCTGGATAACCCCCTTGCTCAAGGCTAGCATGCCCAGGTCCCAAGGAAGCCTGCTGTTACCTAGTCCTGCACTCTGGCAGATGGTGTACATGTCTCGGCGGGAGGCCTGCTTGAGCTCTGGTCCCCTCTGTTCCTCATCTTCTGCCTCCTCACCTTCTCCTAAGAAGAAAATGTGAAGGGAATTAGGCTCTGGTATTTATCATTTCCAACAATCTGACATATGTTGACAAGCACCAGAGGGAAACCAGTTAAGAACATCATTGGAGATGTCTCAGTCATCAAGCCTCCTGGTTTTCTTTTCTATTACCTTCTTCATCACCCTCTTCTCTTACACGCTTTAGCTTTTTGCGGCTAGCCTTGGCGGCATTCTGCATTTTAGGGATGTCACGACCATAGTAAAGCAGAAAATGGTTATAGACATCTTTCAACTCATCCATTGACTGTACATCCTTGAGCCTGAAAGAAAGGTATATGAAAGCTCAGTTGTCACTGGGGAAGCAATGTATCTAAGTTTTGCTACAAGGAGTAGAAGTCTCAAAGGCAAGGTCCCAAATAGGGTGGGTGCTTGGATTCTCCAATCAATACACACAAGACCCTCAAGACCATACCTAGAGTGCCACTAGGTGTCTTAATGGAGGAATATGTAAAAATGAAATGGTTATTGGTGGTTGTTAGAAATGGAAGCATAAGCAGACAAGGCAGCATGTTTCTAGCAAAGTTCAAAGTCTTGAGATTCCTTTGGTTGTATAGTATTAGCCACTAAAACTATCTGCTGCTTCTCTCACCTCCCCAACTGATAATTTGATTTCCTGCACAGCTTTATTTACATGAAATAAATACTAAGAATCTGATCTCTTTTTTTTTTTGTACTTGGGATTGAACTCATGACCTCGCGGTTGCCAGGCAGGTACTTATGCTGCTGAGCTAAATTCCTGGCCCAGTATCTGATACTTTTAACAGTTAAATTTTCAATCAATAAATAAGTGTCTTTTATATACTGATATGGATAACTAAGATGAATTTGTCAGAAAATTACATTTGATGTATTAACTAGTAGGGTTTCTTTTTTCTTTGTAGTTTTTTTTTTTTTTTTTTTGGTACTGGGGATTGAACTCACAACCTAAAGCTTGCCAGGCAGGCGCTTATGCCACTGAGCTAAATCCCCAGCCCTTTTCTTTGTATTTTTGAGGCAGGGTTTCATTATGCAGTTTGGCCTTGAACCCACATTGTAGCCCAGGCTGGCCTCGAAATCGCCATGATCCTCCTGCCTCAGCCTCTCTGGGACAAGTGCTGGGACCACAGGTGTGTGGCACCATACCTGGCAAAAGGTAGGATTTTTAAGGGATGAAACACTTGGTTTTTTTTGGTACCAGGGATTGAACTCACGACCTTGTTCACCAAGCAGGCACTTACGCCTCTGAGCTAAACTCCCAGCCCTAAAACCCTTAATTTTGTAAGGTAACACTGGTCTGCAGGGACTGCCTTTGGCCTGAGGGTTCCTGGCAATGGATTATAAACTTTGCTTTTTTATTTTGGTACCAGGGATCGAACTCATGACCTTGCACTTGCCATGCAAGCACTTAAGCCACTGAGCTAAATCCCCAGCCCCAGGTTCCCTGCAGTGGAACAAACCCTGTTATATGCTACCTTTCCATGTCGGTGGTGTCCAGAGCCCGGATGCCATCAGCAAGAGGTTTGTCAGGGTCAGCAGAGATTTGCTCATACTGATAAGCTTGCATTTTCTCAAACAGCCGTGTTAGGTTTTCTTTGCGGATCCTTAGCTGGGTCCACTAGGGAATGGCAGGGGAGGAATGAGTACTGATGCTTAGGCCTGGAGACCCAAAGTTGCTCTGTTTCCTTATGACGAGATACAGAAGGGGAAACTTTGCAGGCCCAGAGTAGTTGGGCTTGTAGTGGAGTCTGACCCAGACCACAGCTCTCTGGGGGCCACATATCCACCTTACCTTTTCATCCCACTGCCACACCCTCCACAGGTCATTGATGTGCAACTCAGGCTCCACGTATTCCTTTCGGTAGAAAGCAATGAAAGGAACCTAGAGTGGCAAAGAGACTGAAGTCACCCAAAAGAAATAGCTGCAGGATTCCATTTGCTACAAGGTAATTATCTCACGGGCAAACAGATCCAGGAAACGGAATAGCTGAAAGTGTGGCTCCTTGACAGGCCCATCCAGGGAAGGATATTCTCCCCAACAAATGAAAATGCTGCAAATAGAGTAGCCTTGTCCTCTTGATTACTAAGGTCTCCACTGATCCCAACAGTGCTTATTAGGGACGACTTCAAAGGATGGGTAAGGTCCCCACCTTACTTAGTAGCTACCTTTTGTCTCATCCTCTGACTTTCTATCCAATAAGATATCAATTTCTAACCAATGTTGTTACCTCAAAATGCTGATTTCTCATGAAACCCAGGGCTTCTTTAATCTTCTGAATTGTACTGGGCCCTTTTCGACTAAAGCTGCTGGCTGGCTGGCCTCGGTCTAGGTAATCACAGCTTTCCTACAATAGAAAAAAGGAAAGCAGAATACTGTTACTTGCTTTGTCTTACCACACAAAACTACTTCATGACACAAGATGGCCACACACTTTTCTCTACCAGGCACAGAACAGGGCAGGGGGGGAATAGTAGCTTCTCATTTTATTCAAGTGGCTCTTGCTTCACTTCAAAATCTAAGGATTGCCAGGCATGGTGGTCCACATCTAAAATCACAGCACTCTGGAAGGCTGAGGCATGAAGATCCCAAGTTTAAGGGCAGCTTGTGCAACTTAGTGAAACTCTACCTCCAAATGAAAACTAAAAAAAGGACTGGGGATGTAGCTCAGTGCAAAGGCTCTGGGTTTAAACTCCCACATTACAAAACAACCCCTTAGGATCTTTAGCTGGGTATGCATGACTGTAATCCCAGCATTTGGGAGGCTGAGGCAGGAGGATCGGTGTGAGTTTTGAGGTCAGCCTGGGCTATGCAGTGAGCTGAAGGCCGCTCTGTACTACATACTGAGACCCTGTCTCAAAAAAACAACCAACCAAATGAACAAAAAATTAAGAATCTTTTTTGGATACCTGTAGAGAAATGGTTGGTGTGGCAAATGCATTCCTGTAGATCCAGTCAGCTTCTTCTTCTAGTTCATCATCTTCAGCCCCCTTGACAGGGATAGAGCGGAGCTACAGGAATAAGAAAAGAAGATGAGACTTACTTTATACCATGTCCCAATTAGCAAAAACACATACTATTTCTGGAACGAAATGAGTGTTCCTCAGGCATACATTTTCAGTATTATATAGTATTTTATGGCATAAAATAAATACTTCACAGATTTCTTAAAGAGTGCCATACCAAGAACCATAAAACAGAAAAGAAAAGAAAAGAAAAGAAAAGGAAAAAAAAGAACCACAAGCAGTATGATAATTTTATCTCCTGTTCTTGAAGAGTTAGAATCTCTGGATCTGTATCAGATGAAGTTCAATGCCCTAGATACTACTCAAAGTCAAATCATTGCAAGACTGTGTTGTGGTCACAAGGTGATGGAGTATTATCAAAGACAAAGGTTGGCAGTTTCTTACCTGGAACCTCTCAGGCAGGTCAGTGGCTCGGATTTCATTGTCCTGATCTGTGAGGTGGCTGCTTTCCAGCTCACTAGGCTCATACATCTCAAAGATACTCCTGCGGCTCACACGTTTCTTGGTGGTCTTCTTGGGCCGCACTCGGATTTCACCTTCAGCTTCATCATCCTCATATTCATACTCTTCTTCCAGTTCTTCATCATACTCATTGTACTTCTCAAATTCACCATAGTCAAAATCCACACCAAAGATCTCCTGGGCTTCTTGCAGGGCTCTGTAGATAAGAGAAAAAATGTAACCCCTGCACAGATCCTTTACTTGCCCCAGAGAACTACGAAGGTCACAAGAAAAGCAAAAGACCATATTCACTATGGAGTAATAGCTTAGGTGGAGGGTATTTCTCTGTAAACTATTGTTTATTAGGATAAAAAGCCCATCTTTGGCACCTGCAGGGATAGAAAACAAACAGCACCTAGGGCAGATGGGTCTGTACCCTGCTTAGTGGATCCATCTTCTGTTAAAGCATTACAGTACTCCCTTTAGAGCAAAAGCTTTCAAACTCTTAAGCTCAGATGTAGGCACCTTTTCCCTCACAACATTATATTTAGAAAGTCAACAGCTGTGTGTGATGGTGCATGCCTGTAATCCTAGCACTCAGGAGGCTGAGGCAGGAGGATTGCTGCAAGTTTGAGGCCCTGGACTATACAGATGAGTTCAAGGCCAGTCTGGACTACATAGCCAGACCCTGTCTTAAAAAACAAACAAAAAAACAAAAAACAAACAAACAGTTAAACAACAAGATCAATATATAAATGAGTAAATATAGAGCTGAAGGCAGAAGAGGGATGTTAAAGCCTCATTCATGTTGGCTCCTCCCTAATTCCTTAGAGGTCCTAAACTGCACAGCAAGCTTTCAGGGATAGCAGGAATACAATAGCAGGAATTCTTTGCCTACCACAAGGTATCTGAGGCACAGAGGCAAAACGGGGTGGAACTGGAAATGTCCCAGGAAGCCTGTGACCTCCTTCCTGAGTGGGCTCACTCAATGCTTTTATCACTGCCTTGTACCAGACCCTACTCACGCATCTGTGTATCCGGGCAGCTTTTTCCGCCACTTTGGTTTTTTCAGGGGCTGTCCATCATCATCTACAATGAAGTCGTCAATATCTGGGTAGAGAAGGGAGGGATTATTGTTCAGAGTTGGGCTGATCCAGGTCTTAATAACATTAAGTTTCTGCCTATGAAAGGAGTACAAAGGCTCCTACAAACATAACTTCTTTATGTGAAAGGCAGAAGACTGTAACTGAAAAATAGTTTCCCATTCGAATTCCAAAGGAACAGGAAGTCTCAACATCCATCCAAACACTGGCTTCCCTACTCAGTGCTACATACCTGATTCCTCATCATCTTCTTCCTCTTCCTCTGGAGGAGCCATGGGGGCCTCCACAGCCTCTTGTCCTTCTTCCCCTTCCCCATCCTGGAAGATTTCCTCAGCGATAGCTTCTTTCTCATGTTCCTCCTTGCCATATTCCTCTTCATCATCATCTTCATCATCTGACATTTTTTTGACACGCCGGTATTTTTGCTAGTGGTGAAAAAAATCACCTTATCAGTATCTGAGGGGTCTAGCACAAGGGTCCCTGCTCTTTAATATCATTTCCATCTTCCCACTATAATCACCCTATCGAAGAAAAGTGGGAAAGAACATGTTGAGTGATGCTCTTTCAGCTCTAAGACCTATCCTTGAAATTGACAAGTTTTTGTCTAGCACACACTCAGATCTGGAAAGCAAATCCAGGGTCCACAGCATAATGGTATCAAGCACCATTCTCTTCCCTGATGGTCCCCAAACTTTCCTGGGTATGCTCCCTCTCCCCAGGAGAGAAAAACAAAGATTATACTTACTCCTCGTTTGACTTTGACACCCAAATTCTCCTCAATGAGGTCGAAATCATCATCCTCCAGGCGATCATCAAAAGATGCTGAAGAAAACAATGTTACACAAGGTGCTGGGGAGGCCCCTTCCCTATTGCAACTTCCATCCCAGCATCACTGGTCAGAAAAGAAAACTACTCACTGCGTTTTCTCTTTTTGTGACCAACATCATCTTCTGAATCACCAGAGTCACTGCCCTCATCCTCCTCTCCTTCATCTTCATCATCATCATCATTAATAAAGCCTTTTAGGTTGCCTTGCTCATCTTGATCATCTAGGTTCTCCTCTTCCTCCTCTTCATCTGGAACACATGTATGTTTGAGCCATGGAGACTTGGGAACAGGCTGGGGATGGGGCAAGGCTATCTGCTTAGCTACCAGGCCTGCAACTATGGATTCAGGTGTCAGGTGTTATGTTAACTCTTCAGTAGCAGCATTTAGAAAGGATGGTTTCTTTTCTACATTCACTGTCTATCCTTTTTCCCTGTACTAGGGATTGACCTAGGACCTTCACACTGAATTATATCCAGAGTCCCTTATTTTTGTTGGAGACAGGGTCTCATTAAGTCACTAAGTTGCTCAGGCTGTGCTCCAGCTTTAGATGCCCCTGCTTCAGTTTTCCTACGTGCCAGGATTAAAGGCATGTACCACCATGCCTGATTCATCATTTATCTTTAGGAAACATAATCTGCCTGTCTTTTCAAAATTGCTACAGAAGGCTTAATAGGCACCCCAAACCTATTTTCCTCAGTTTATAAACTCAGTTGCTATATGCCTTCTCTAAGCCGTAATTTTGCTGGTAACTTATTTCCTTTTTGTCATTGGTGATTTCAGTATTTTACTCTAATGATCCTTAAAGGTTAGGGTTAGCCAGGGTAATAGGAACCTGGGTGTATGAAGAGTGTTAGGGCCTAAAGCAAGAGGCATTACATATGAATTTACTCACTGGTTAATGTCTGTTCCTTCTCACTCATGTAAACACCCCAACACCTGGATTTTTGTATTAAGCCACAGTGCCTTTTAAAAAGCAGACAGATGCTCTTAAGCATTTTCTAAGATGACTGAAAGTGCTCAAGCTGGAACCTCATGTGTAAGAACTTCTGTGCTCAGCCTGAGTCTGTTATCAGTAAGAATCCAACTATCCAAAGCTTAGCAACAATGGGGAGAAGCTTGAGGTTAGGTCCTTCCCTCCTCACCATCATCCTCTTCTTCCACAAATTTCTTGGTGACTCGGGGCACCACCTCGCCTTCATCATTGTATTCTTCCTCTGACTCTTCAGCCTCGCTTTCTACAAAATCAGACATTGCTGCAGCTTCTCACAGCCTGCCTGAAAATGACTAGGGAAGGGAGGGAAGCAGGGAGAAAAAATGAGAGAGGTGATTTTATTGAGGGCTTTTTAACCTTCCCATAATAAACCTTTAAGCCATTTTCCCTGGTCCTGCCTACTCAATCATTTCCACTTGGGGAGAAGAAAGTAGGAAGTAGAAGGCTGGGACTGGAAGTACATTCTAATTTCAGTGATAAAACACTTGCTTACTATGCACAAGGCCTTGGGTTCAAGTCTCAGGAACAGACAACCCACCCCGCCAAGAGATGATTCTATTCTCTATCCTCTTCCATTTCCCATTCTTTCCAGGACTGCTTTCTCATGTGAAAAACAAACAAACAAACAAACAACCCCCCCCCCAAACAAAAAACCTCTTATACTGGATTTGTACAGCCATCACTTTTTTTACCCAAAGACTTTTGCCTTACTATTTGGAGGCAGGAATGGGCAGATGAGGAAAAAAATTAACACAGGGATGATTATATAATCTTGCCTCAACCTATGAGTGCTGGGATTATAGACATGCACCACCACACCTGGAAGCAGTGGAGAACTCTTATGAAGTTTGCTGGGTCTTGTGTAGGACTTTAACAGCACATATCACACAAGCCAGAACACCAGGAGCTCATGCTGGAACCCAGAAGCTGGCTGCTGAGAACCTCAGCACCACTCCTTACCCTGTCCTGTACAATGGTTTATCTTTTTTTTTTTTTTTTTTTTGGTACCAGGAATCGAACTCAGGGACTTGTGCTTGCCAGGCAGGCACTGAGCCACTGAGGTACATTTCTAGCCCTCATACAATGGTTTATTGCTATGCGTTCCTTTTCTCTTAGACTAAAAACTTTTGGAAGACAGAGATCATATCTAATTGAAAAACTAATATAAACCATGAAAACATAAACAGCAGTATAATAGGCATTATATGATTCTGTACCAGAAAAGCTGTCTCCCTGTGTTTTGTACAAGTCAGGAACGATTATGTGATCATTAAATAACCTTCAATTTAGTGGCTTTAATTTTCCTGAAAACTACCTTTATTTATATCAACCAATATAATAACCAATTAAGACTAGCTGAGCTCAAGAAAACAAAACTGGAAGTATTGCACTCTGATGGAAAAGGAAAGCAATGTTCAATTTTAGGCTGAGATCTCAGATGCCATTCTTTTCCCCAACTTTAATGAGTGCCTACCATAAACTGAGTGCCTACCTGCTAGGAGCTGGTGATGAAGAAGAGCAGGATTATCTGCTCTGAAGGAGGTGACTGTCTAATAGAGAGGGAGATAGTAAAACAAATAAGGAGCACAAAATAGTTTTATCACAGATATATAGAGAAGACATTGGAAAATAACTAAAAAAGAAACCAAGAAATTAACAATATACACACAAAACTCAACCAAAACTAATACAGTTCTCTTCTTAGAATTTATTGCAAGTGCCAGAATACTTAATAAATATCCAATAAATTGCCACACTGCCCTATGCATACTTCTCTATCCAATCAATGAAGGCGGAGATAGATTCAGAGGTAAAAACTCCTGTGCAAAGCAACAAGACTATCAACAGGAGAGGTACCGTCTGACTCCAAGGTCATACTTTGTATCAGCAGTTCTCAAAATGCTGTCCAGGGACCAGCTCTTCTTTTCTTTCCTGAATATGTAGTGGATTTTCCAGAGGTTTTATGATACATGGTTACATAATAGACTGAATACAGAAAGGGGAGAATCCATCTGTAGTTTATTAAGACAGACATTAAAAAGTTTTGCTGTCAGGCATGGTGGTACATGCCTGTAATGCCAGCACTCAGAAGGCCGAGGCAGGAGGCTTACTGCAAGTGTGAGGCCAGCGTGAACTAACAGTGAGACCCTGTCTCAAAAAACAGCAACAACAACAAAAACTTGGAAAATATCAATATAACTCATAAAGCAAAATAATTTGGAATCCTAAGTTTTTATTTAATTTAATTTATTTATTTTTTTGAGACAAGGTCTCACTATGTAGTTCAGGCTGGCCTTGAACTCACATTGATCCTCCTGCCTCAGCCTCCCAAGTGCTGGGATCAAAGTTGTGGACCATCATGTCTTGCTTTAAATAATTCTTAAATATAAAATCATCAGACATGGTGCTGCATTCCTCTAATGGCATCACTGTGGTACGAGGAGGCACAATGATTCTAAGTTCAAATCTAGCCTGGGAAGCTTAGTGGGACCTTGTTTCAAAATAAAAAATAAGGTCAGCCATGGCAGCTCATTCCTGTAATCCCAGCACTCAAGAGGCTAAGGCAGGAGGATTCCCCAGGAGTTCAAGGCCAACATGGAATACATAGTAAGACTCTGTTCCAAAAATAAAAATAAATAAAAGCTAAAAGGGCAGGGACTGTAGCTCAGTGAGACGGCTCTGTCTTCAATCCCCAGTACAGCAAAGAAGACAATGAAGAAAAAAAGCATAGAGGGGTCCCAAGACCAAAAAGTTTGAGAACCATTATAAAGGCCCAGCATGGCTGTGACACAGATGTTTTCAAAATCTATACTGTTAAAGTCATGTAAACTGAGTACACCCAAAAGTGAAATGTCTTAAACTTCTTTCAATTAAGATATGGAGCTCTAATTTTAATTTTCACATTGTTCCCCCTCAGCCTTGAACTAAGCCATTAAAAATAGATTTGATTACAGCAACCTCCACATAATATGCTTTAATTAGGCTAACAGACCCATAAACTCAGTCTTATTAGCCCTCAACATCTTCAAATTAAATGACAGCTCTTACAGACCACATGCTCCCAGCCTGCTTGCCAGAGAGAAACACAAAGCCTACCTGAAGAAACAACAGCTTTCCTCTGTCCTGGGGGCAGCTGGTGCTCTGGGCTGCACTCGGTTTGGGAAGACAGCTGTGTTCCCTCATTCCCATCGCCTAGGTTAGCAATAAAGTACATGCTGTGCTATAGCTGGGAAATGCCTCCAATGTAGCTCAATGCCAAGACATCCAATTAAAAGAGCTGTGCCAGAAGCAATTCTGACTTGCTGCAACCTGCAGGAGCTAGATGTGTAGAGTGTGCTGCAGCACTGCAGCCTAAGGGTCCCAAGCAGCAACTACTCCAGAAAAGAGGTAATAATTATTTGTTTACAGATGATTATTATTAATATATGGTACCTGGGATAAGCCTGATGTGGTTTGAATTTCACATTTAATACTTACACTCTTCAAACTTTCTTAATATTCAGATTATAAGTTAAATACGCCACTGGACTAGATCTATAAGGGAAATGGGGAGTGGCGGGAGGGGCTGGCAGAAGCATAGCTGCAGTATGAGACTCAAGGAGTGGTGGTTACCATGACATTTTCTGGAAGAGGAATGGAACTGGGATCAGATTGTCACAGGGGAGGCCCTCAGTAGTTCCTTACTTTGAAAAAGAAGTTGAAGGAGCCAATTAAGAGAAGACCAGAGCGAAAAGAGATCTATACTGCTAATTCCCTCTACTTTGTGGCTTCCAGCTACATTAATTAATTTTCTTTTTAAGGTCAAGCTCTCTTCTGGGCCTCAGGTATACAGCAACTAATAAAATATGCTTTCTACCTTTGTGGAGCTCACCGATCTATCTCAAAAAAAAAAAAAAAAGTAAATACATGACATGACAAAACATGACTGGAGCTGGGGGTGTGTAGCTCACTGATAGAGTACTTGTCTACTATGTAAAAGACCCTGGGTTCAATCCCTAGACTGCAAAAGTAAAACAACACAACACATCCCATAATTAATGTTACATTAAGTTGTATATTCTAAGAAGATGAGAGAAACATGAAAACAGATTGTGGATTATGTCAGGAAAGACATGTTACTGAGGAGTTAAGAATGTGGACTAGAAAAAGGGAACATGAGCAAAATCTAAGGCTTGAAAGGGACTGGTTGGATGAGGAATAGCCCCAGAAGTCTGTTGTGAGTTTAAACTGTAAGTCATTTCACATTTTACATTTTGTGAACAAAGGAATAGGCCCATTTAGAAGCTACCCTAATTTGAAATTTAAAAACCTGAGAACGTTTAATAAATAAAAAGTTTCAGAGTTTACGTTCTTTTAAATCTGAGATTCACAACTCTATTATGAAAAAGACTAATTATGCTAAATACAACATTAAAATACAGAAAAGGCTAGTACTGTTATTTTCACATGCATGTTGTGTTTATTGCTAAAAAAATCTCAGGTTTTTGGAGTTTTTTTGTGGGGGGAGGCTGTGGCATTAAGGAGCAATCCAGGGGTGTTCTACCATTGAGCTATATCCCTAGATTTTTTGAGACAGGATCTCCCTCCATTGCCCAGGCTGGCCTTGAACTTGCAACTCTCCTACCTCAGCCTCCCCAGGAGCTGGTTTTCAGATGTGCACCACTGTACCCAGCTTAGAATCTTTTCAATAAAGAGCATACTGTCAATAATGGTTTTTAATATAATTAACTTAAAAATAGTATTTATCCCTTTTCTTTCCTGATTTCCTTGGGGGAACAAAAAAGGGACAAAAGAAGGGCAGAAATAACAGACTTACATGTAACCAGAATCAGAATCCTTGCAATATGGGGAGGAACATTACCAAGCCTTGTGTCGCATATATACTGGAGAAGACACAGTTCTTGCTCTAATGCAAGGGTCTCTACAGAGAGCCATATCTGTCATTATAACACAAAACTATACACAGACCATATGTAAACAAATGAAGTAGTCGAATTTGACCCACAGGCCTATAGTCTGGTGAGTTACATGCAGAAGTTCAAGTCTTTAAAGAACTGAAGACAAGAGTTCCACAGAGGCAGGAATGCTCACATAATCCCAGCATTCTGGCAGTCTGAGGCAGGAGGATTATAAAATTGAGCCTAGTCTGGGCAACTGAGTAAGTTAGCAAAATCTTGTCTCAAAAGGGGGAAAAAAAAGGTGAAGAGGAGGAGCTGATTTTTTCTAGAGGTAGTGGCAGGAACAGAGGGCTGATTTAGGCAGAGGGAGAATGGTTGATGAGTCAGAGGTGAAGGCATAAAGACCTTTGTAGGTTAAATTAAAGATTTGGACTCTATCCTAAAAGTGCCAGGAAGCTACTGCAGGGTATTGAACAGAAAATTGATTTATTGTACTTAGTAATTCAACAAATACTAATTTAATGAGTATCTATCATACGCTAGAAGTAAGTAAAGATCCCCACTCTGTACAAGACAAGGATTCCTGTATCCTGATAGAGGAGACAAAACATAAACAAGTCAACCTTGCTGTAAGTACCAAGGAAAATAAAATATCTCTGAGAAGGTAAGTTTAGTTAGGTTGAGATGTCAAGCACAGATAAAAAACAGCATGCAGAGCCAGGGGCAGAAGATCCAGGAGAAAAAATGGGCAAGAACTTGGCATATAGTCAGTGATGTCTAGAACCAATGTGATTACAGTAGGCGCAGTGAAGACAGATGAATAAGAGGGAGGTGAGGGGTCTGTTCAAGAGGGCATGAAAGCTAAGGAAAACCACTTGAGTTTTCAGTAGGAAAATGATATGGATTCTGCTACATGGAAAATAGGTTGGAGGAGGATATAAGTGGAAACAAGGAAAACTAGGATACCATTTTGGTAATTCATGCAAAAAGATAATGGTGGCTCAAAATACAGTGGTAGCAGTGAAGATGAAGCACAGATTTGAAATATCTTGCAGGTAAAAGTTACAGGACTTATACAGAAGTTATATGATTCTTAGAAGTCTGGTTTTGGTAACCAGGTGGATGCAAGTACCACTTAGTGAGATGGAGAACAACAGGTCTGGAATGATGAGAAAACCAAAACTTTCTTTTCATTATGTTAGCTTTGTGATACCGGAGACAGTCTAATTAAATAGCCTGACATATAATTCTGAAACCAAGAGAAGGCTAGGTTAGAGATTTAAACTCCAGAGTTGCTAACTTCCAGATGGTATTTTAGGTTCTGGGCCTGGATCACCTAAGGGAAGTGTGATTCCCTAGCCGACTCAACATTAAATCCCCCCCCCCCCCGCCTTTAAATCGGTGCCAGGGATTGAACTCACGACCACATGCTTGCAAGGCAGGTGCTAATGCCATTGAGCGAAATCCCCAGCCTCTCAAGATTAAATCCTGAGAAAAACCCAACTTACTTTCTTTCTTTTTTAAGACAACAGGTAGAGAGGACAAGAGGCTAGCAGAGAAGACTGAAAAGAAACAGCAGGTAAATGGAGAAAATCTGAGTGTAGTGTCAGTGAAACCAGGAGAGCAGTTTCAAGAAAGGAGTAACTGTGTCATATAGTCTAGGAAGATGAAAACAGAGTATCCACTGGATCTGGCACATAAAAATCACTGGTGATTTTGACAAAAGTAATTCCAATGGATTGGTCAGAGAGAAGACACTGGAATAATCTGAAAAATGAATAAAAGGTAAGAAAATTGAATTGGCACAGTTGGAAATCTGGTTATGAAACTTAAAAAATTAGGATGGTAAGTGGAGAGGCACATAAGGGATCCTAAAAAACAATTTGTATGCTGACAGGAACAGTATGTCTGTTCCTATTGTTTGTTACAGTACTGGGGATTGAATTCAGGGCCCTGTGCATGCTAGACAAGTGCTCTACCACAGAGCTACATCCTCAGCCCTGGGAACATACTTTCATAGAGATAGGATCTGGTGGTTGGTTGTGCTGGGAAATAAACAGAGGAAGAAAACCAATGTTATACACAGTATAGACAGTGGTTACCACTTACTGAAATCAAGAACACAGAAGCAAGGGCAAATTAATTTTCCTCCAAAGACCATATGTTTCTATAGTAAGCAAGCTTTCTTTTTTTTTTTTTTTGTGGAGACCTCTGCAGGGAAAGATGTAAAATATGACCCAGTCTCTGTAAGCTGTATCACTTTCTGGAGTGATTAATCTCTTAAAACCTCTTAGACAGTGATGACACTATGTTAACCTAATCTAGTAGTCACATAAGCCAAATGAATAAAACTCAGTTTGTAATAGTACAATGGATGTGAAATTCTCAAATTAATAGGACAGCAGTTATGATTTTGCAATTAAAACATTTAAGATTTAGGCGAGGAATGATGCATGGGATGCACCTATCCCAGCTACTGGGAAGGTCAAGTTCAGGAGTCTGAGAGAAGCCTAGGTAACACAGCCAGAACCTCATCTCAAAAACCAAACAAAGACTAAAAATTGGTGCAGTGGAATTATACTTTTTTTCCCTGAAGAAATGAGTCAAATTCAATACTGTTCACACTGTAATACTTCTTTGCTCCTTGTGATATTACATTTAATGTTTATGGAAATGTTTTTAAAAGCTTAAGCCTCCCGTCAAAGGGAAATTTAACATCTGTGCTTGTGACAACTCAGGAAAATGAATTGCTCTGGCTAGCTCAAGAGAATGCTAGCAGAAAAACACAGTAAGAAGGTAAAATTTAGACTTAGTCTATACTGATATTTATAGTGGGTGTTTGGAAAATGTTTGAAAAACTGAATCTAAGGAAAATGGTCGGCCTTCAGGTACTTCTACAAGCTGTCTGAACTTCAGAAAAAGATGAAGGTTACAACCATCTCCAAAAAGTTCTATTTTTCAACAATATTGTAAACGCTACAATGTAGCATGGCTCCCTAGCCTGATAACTGAGTTGCATGAAGCCAGGTAGGATTCACATTTCCAGAACAAACAATTCTATCACCTGATCGCAGGTCAGAAGCCCTTGGTCCTTTCCATTCTCAGTCCTTTCGCGTGGCCCACTTTTCAAAAAGCTCCGAAAGACAGAATCCCACTCAGCTTGTTCATTCAACAGGCCACCCAATTCACAGGTTCCAGGTGCTTCCGTGTTAGGAAAAGCCTTGAGACTAAGAGCAACTAACCTGCGTTTCTTTCTCCTCCCTGCTCATAGAGTAGAAAAGGCCTGGGGGGCCCCCTTCTTCCCGCAGACGGCTCCCTACTGCCTCTTCCCTTATGGGACCAGGCCCTAGGAGCCCGATTTGCCACTTGACCCTAACAAGAAACACATTCTTCAGTCTGAACTTTACCTGCTTGCGGCCCGCCGCTTCTCTGGTGCGCAAACCCCCAACTGAGGAAAATGGAGTCGTCGAACCGAGACTGGGAAAGGATAGTACAGACCCACCGCACGGCCCCTCCGCCGCGATCGCCGCCACTGCTGCGTCAACGTGCTACGTCACTTCCGGCTCCCTGTCACTGGGAGTGGGCCGGCCACTGCTTGCTTTTTTCTATTTGGCTCTCTTGGACGTTTTAGTCCAGAGAGAGCGGAAGCCACAAGAAAGCGATTTAGGAAAGCAGATGTCACATAGACCTCGAAACACAGAGAGGGGCTCTAAGACAACCTGGTTCAGGGGGCTCCTCGGGCCACTCTAGCCAGAGAAACCATAAAGATCAGATAAGGTCTTCTTCACTTCCTCTTTTCTGTAGTTCCGCCTCAGCTTCCGGCTCCGGGGAGGGGCTAAATTTTCTTCGAAGATTAGGGTGTTTGAGGTTTTGCTAGGATGGCTGTCGTACCTCTGTTGTTGTTCGGGGGTTTATGGAATGCTGTGGGAGCATCCAATCTGGCTGTTGTTACTTGCGGTTCTGTGCTGAAGCTACTCAACACGCGCCATAATGTCCGACTTCACTCACACGACGTGCGCTATGGGTCAGGTACTGTTGGGTACTAGGTTTGAGTGGGCTGGAAAGGCCTGGTAGACTCTGGAGGGGGCGGGACCTTGGAAGGGTGGGGGTACCCTGGGGGGTTTCTGAGGTCCAAAACAGGTGAGGTGGAGAACTAAGCTGTTTCAAGGTAACTTAGTCGCAATACCTGCTTCTATGTGGTGAGCTACCTGCTACGCATGTTGCATTATGTACTTTCCCCCAACTTTAAGCATTTCAACGAAATAGAGAGTACTGTTACTCTGATTCTTTATAGATGAGGAGACAAACTCAGAGAAAGTAAATGGCCTATTTAAATCCTTATAAACTAGTGAATGACAGACAGGATTGGATTCAAATCTGTCTATATACAAAACTTTTAGGGGCCGAGGATTTGGCACAGTGGCATAAACAGGTCGCGAGTTCGAACACCGGTACCAAAAACAAAAAGAAAAACAAAAAAAACCCAACAAAACCTCCCCAAAAACCTTACTTTCAGCTTCTCTGGCTGTCTCCATTCAGTGCAGAAGAGACAGACATACAGAAATTTACAGTAAGGGCTGTATCCCTGAAGTCTCAAACTCCAAGATCTCATCTTTTATTACAATCCTCAGTTTTCTAACTCTTGCACCTTACATATGCTTTTAGCGCCTATCTTTTGGCTCCTTTTTACTCAACCTTAACTGTCTTATAAGAAACTTAAAGCAGTAGCAGACATTGCAGAGGAAACTGACTTTTATCATATGAGGTCAAAATCCTTAATAATAATTAATTTGTGGCACATGCCTATAATCCCAGCACTTGGGAGACTGAGTTGGAAGTTCGAGACCACCCTGGGCTACAAAGCTCAAGGCCAGCCTGAACTGCATAGTGAAACCTTGTCTCAAAAAGACTAAATAAGTAATTTGTGGGTCCATTCGTTCAGCACAGATTTAATGAACATCTATTCTAGATATAGATAACAGTGAATCTCTCAAGTTACAAGGAAGAAAGTAAAAAAGACCAAAGAGAAAAAATTTTAAGGGCTGGGGAATTAGCTCAGTGGTAAATTGCAAGGCTCTGGGTTACATTTCCATTACTGAAAAGAAAAAGAAAAACAAGAACAGCTAGCGAGGGGTGAGGCGTGTCAAAGATAACTTGGATGACTGATGATGCTATTAGCTGAGAAAAGTTCTCTCAAGTAGGCTGGACTATATAGTTCATGTTTAAGGGTAGGGAACCTGTTTGGTTAAATTAAGAAAGGAGCTGAGTTGTGCTCCTTGGGATGTCCTAATTCTCCTAGCAACTATTCGAGTGAGCAGTAACTATATTTTAGTCTTATTTTTAAATTTGATCCAGTTTTCTAGTTTGAGTGTACTGAATTAGGATGGAGGTAGGAAACTAGGTTTCGAATACTGTTGGAGCTCAAAAGAGGAATCTGTGCTGAACCTGAGATAGAATTAGATACAGCATCGGGCAGGTGGTATTTGTGGTGTGATGAGAGTAGATGAAATTGCTCAGGATGAACTTCCTCAATCTGAAAATTACAGTAAATTTTGTGTCAATTTGAAGTACTGGCAATACTTGTGGAAAATACAAATGCTTTTGTACTGAGTCCCAACAAGTGCCTAAGAATTATTGATGGAAATAGAAATAGAACTTGGTAATTGCAAGGTATAAAGATTGGGATGGGGTAGAAAAAGTGAAAAATGAAATGTAGACTGTAATTTAGTGAGCAGGGCTGTGAGGACTGAGAGAGCTGTGAAGCAGTAACTAGAAGTAAAGGGCTGTTGGTTTGCCTTTTTTTTTCCTTTGCCTTTTTATTTTATTATTTATTTATATAGGTGCTGGGGATCAAACTCACAACCTTGCACTTGCCAGGCAGGTGCTTATGCCACTGAGCTAAATCTCCAGCCCTTCTTACCTTTTTAGAAAAGATGTAACAAAATATGCTAAGCCTGGTGGCAGATGCTAATATGCAAAGGCTGAAGTAGGAGAATCATGAGTTTCAGACTAGTCTAGGCTAGCTAGCAATTCCAAAGCCAGTCTGGACTGCATAGTGAGGAACTATTTTTTTTTAAAAAGTGGCAAAGTCATGAGCAGAGTGGGAGAAGCCAGTATGGAGGACCTTGATACTTTGTTACTTTCACCCAGATAGCTAGTATCTACACTTCTAAAGTGTTAGTTACATGGTGAAAAGGAAGTTCTTTAAAAGGTTGTGGTGAGGTAGAGCCCAAGAAGGCAATGGTGAGGGGAACAGGTGAAAGTATTTAAGGAAATTATGTGGGAATACTGTATGTGGTATGAATGAGAAGCCTAGGGAAAAGAGTATTTCTGGAGTTTATGAGAGAGTAACCGGTTTGTGAGAGAGTAACTTGATAGAAAATAAGGCAGGAAGAAGAAAACTAACCTTTGTGGAACATAAAGTGGTGAAGTGTTCCAGTTCAACATCATCCTTGGTAGAGCTGCTTAGTATTCAGCCTTTCTAACAATCTAAATGTGTAAAATGGGGATACTAATACTTAATATTTAGCCTTTCTAACAATCTAAATGTGTAAAATGGGGATACTAATAATGCCTAACTCAGAGAACAGATGCATGTATTAAATAACATGTGAGCAGAGGACTTGGGTTAGTGCCAGAGTAAATGCTTAGTATATATTAGTTTGCTATGAATCATATGTATGTGTATATACATATGTGTATACATGTATATACATGTGTAGTCATATATACATATATGTATATGTGTGTAGACACATACACATGTGTATGTATATTTATTTGTTGGAGACAAGGTCTCACAATGTAGCACAGGCTGGCATTGAACTTGCAGTGATACTCCTACTTCAGTCTCCCAAATGCTGGGATTACAGATGTATGTCATCATGCCTGGCTACCATGTAGCTACATATTTAGCCCTTTTCTTTTTTCTTTTCTTTTCTTTTCTTTTTTTTTTTTTTTTTACTGGAGATTGAATTTAAGACCTCGCGCTTGCCAGGCAAGTGCTTATGCTGCTGAGCTAAATCCCTGGCCCTTTAGTCCAATATTTTATCCTGAAGCATTGTACCAGTTAGGGAAGGAGCCACCAAATTTAGATGACTTAAGAGTGTTTTGTTGTTGCTGCTGCTGCTGTTGTTTTTGGTACTGAGGATTGAACTCAAGGCCTTTGCACTGAACCTCAGTCTCTCCACCCACCCACTCGCTCAGTTGGTCTTTTTCATTTGCTTTCTTGCTATTTTGAAACAGTGTCTTACTGAGTTAACAGATTGCTTGGATTTTGATCCTCTTGACTCAGTCTCTCAGTGTTGGGATTATAGGTGTGTGCTGCCAAGCTTGGTTAAATATTTTTATAATACTGTATATTGAGTGATAGGCTACTTATAGGAGTTTGGGAGTTGTATTGGCTGCTTGGTGAAAGTTGATGGCATAAAGTTGTCTTACGTTAGTTGTAAAATATGAAAATATTCATTGTAATATATAGTAGACATTGAACAATATTACAAACATACTAAAATTATGTGCTTAAATATCTGACATATACTAATTTATGTATTTATATATCTAGTGGTCTTTGGAGCTGGCACAGTCTTAAATATAACATATTACAACCAAAACTATGGTGTATGAACACATTTAGTATTTTACATAAGTATTTTAATGTTGTAGAAGAAAAAGTATTACTAAGTATTGTTTCTTCCCCATCTTCGCACATCAATTTTAAGACACAGAGTACACAGGAAAAGAGAAGAGTCAGGTTGTACTCATTTGCTTTTCTTTTCTTTTTTTTTTTACCTGCAGGCAGTGGGCAGCAGTCAGTGACAGGTGTAACCTCTGTGGATGACAGCAACAGTTATTGGAGGATCCGGGGGAAGACTGCCACAGTGTGTGAAAGAGGAACCCCCATCAAATGTGGCCAGCCCATTAGGCTGACACATGTCAACACTGGTCGAAACCTCCACAGTCACCATTTCACTTCGCCTCTTTCCGGAAACCAGGTGAGCTGGTATCTAATGGATCACTCCATTACTTAGTTGGCTTATTATTTGATCTCTGGGTTCTTAACCTTTTCTACTCTTTTTCTCTCCCTCTCTTTTCTGGTAGTAGCAACTGAAACCAGGGCCTTGAACTGAGTACATGCTCTGACATCACAGTGAACTCCAAGCTCCTCGGTTGCTTGAACTTTCAGGGGATATAGACCCCTTGGTGTCTTCTTTCTTGTATCCCCTACTCTAAAACTATTTTCCCATTAACACCTGACATTAGCAGGGTAAATTTGTTCTAGCTAAAGAAGCAATATTGACTCAC
>PVJX010011947.1:0-51871 GCA_004027295.1 Dolichotis patagonum | reverse complement strand
TCATAGATCTAGAGAAATCACTCCTAAAATTCATCTGGAACCAGAAGAGACCTAGAATAGCAAAGGCAATTCTAAGCAACAAAGGCAAGGCAGGAGGCATCACAATCCCTGACTTAACATTATACTACAAAGCTACAGTGATAAAGTCAGTATGGTACTGGAATAGAAACAGACCCGAGGATCAGTGGAATAGATTGGAAGATACAACTACAACTGCAAACTCACTCATCCACCTTATCTTTGATAAAGGGGCCAAACATGTTCGCTGGAAGAATGACAGTCTCTTTAACAAATGGTGCTGGAAAAATTGGCTGTCCATATGCAGAAGACTAAAACTAGACCCATGTCTATCACCATACACTAAACTAAAATCTAAATGGATCAAAGATCTAAATATTAAAACAGAAGCACTAAAACTGCTGGAAGACACAGTAGGTAAAAACCTCAAAGATATAGGGGTAGGAAGAGAATTCATGAACAAGAACCAAAGTACATGGGAAGTGCTTCCCAGAATCAATAACTGGGACCACATCTTATTAAAGAGTTTCTGCATGTCAAAAGAGATTTCCAGCAGAGTGAAAAGAAAACCCACAAATTGGGAAAAAATCTTCATGGACAGTGCCTCAGACAAAGGACTTCTGGCTAGAACTTATAAAGAATGAAAAAAAATCAGACCCTCGAAATTCAAAGACCCAATCCAAAAATGGGCATCTGAAATGAATACACAGTTCTCAGATGAAGAAATATGAATGGCAAATAAATACATGAAAAAATGTTCATCATCATTAGTCATGAGAGAAATGCAAATTAAAACCACACTGAGATTGCATCTCCCTCCAGAAAGAATGGCCAAGATAGAAAACACTACCAACAACAAGTGTTAGAGAGGCTGTGTGGAAAAAGGAACTCTTCTACACTGTTGGTGGGAGTGTAGACTGATGCAACCACTGTGCAGGTCAGTCTGGAGATTCCTCAAAAAGCTGGGTATGGAAGTCCTATTTGACCCAGCTATTCCGCTTCTAGGCACATTTCCAGAAGAACTGAAAACATCATACCACAGTGATATATGTACATCCATGTTTATAGCAGCACAATTTGTAATAGCCAGATCTTGGAAACAACCTAAGTGCCCATCAACTGAGGAATGGATAAAAATGTTGTGGCATTTTTATACAATGGAGTACTACTCAGCTATAAAGAATGATCACATCGAGGTATTTATAAATAAATGGACACGACTTGAGACCATTCTCTTAAGTGATATAAACCAAACTCACAAGGGTAAATACCATATAATCTCCCTAATATGAGATTTGATAAGAGTATATAAGACTTTATGGTAAACATGAGTCCCCATCTCACAGCTTCGAAGTCTTTCAAAGTTTTCAATCATCAGTTGGAATGGTTTTATCCTGTTTTGTTTGACTGTATCATACTTGATGATATGAATATCAGTTTTGAAGAAAACAAAACATTATGACAGCTATTGCTGATTTAATATCATCATTCTTAGAAGTCCTACCATGCTTTTTTTTTGTTCTACTACCATTGGTTCTATCACATTGTGTCTTATTGGAATTTGAATATGTGTGATAGCTCAAACAAATTTTTTTTCCTTTTTTATCAAAAATGAGATATTACAGTACCCATTGTACGTTTTCTGTTATTCAGTTCAGAAAGCCCTGTAATTCTTTCACTCTATGTATGGCTTTATACTATTGTGTTATGTTTGATATTATTGTAATTGAAACTAAGCTCAACTATAGCAGAGTAAGAGATATGGTGTTAGCTACTGTTGATGTCCAGTTGACTTAATGTAAAGTACTGTGTTGCCTATGTTGTCCTGTTCTGATCTGCTCTGTACTGCCCCCTTTTGTTTTATTCTCTTTCAAATTAAAAAAAAAAAAAAAAAAGAAGACCACATCTACCTTGTGTCCAGAGATTGGCAAATGTGCCAGTGAAATCATAATTTCTTATCAATGCTTCATTTATACTTAATTCACTTTATGAAAAGACCATATGAAATTATGAAAGTGTCACTTTAAAATGCTGCTTTAAACTATAAGACTGAGGGAATAGATAACCCCTTATGAAGTAATCATTAAAAAATAACAAGTTCTATGTCCTGAATGACACAAAATAAGCAACATGAATATGCTGTTGTTAAAGAGCTGTGACTTAGTGTTGGAGCTGAACAAAGTCATATTTTCTTTTCAATTTCAACTATTAAGCAACTATTAACTATTAATTCAATTTCAACCATTAGTTCAATTTCAACTATTAACTCTTAAAACATTCCATGTTTTAGCACTATTTAAAAAATTTTCATGTGTGTGATGGTTGGGAATCTTATGAATTTTTGTGTAGTCACTTGGCCCTTATAATATATTAGGGAACATAGATAATAATGATCAACACAGTGGTTATTTTACTTTATATATGATGTTTTAAGAACATGAGTGGACTTAGTATATTTGTTTTAGAAAGAGGCAATGCAGGCTGCCATTGTTCTTGAATATTTTCAAATTTAAAAAATGTTGTATATTTACAGTGTAGAATGTAATGTTTTTGTTGTAGGAATGATCTCATGACCTCTAAATGATTCAAGGGAAATACAATTCTTGACTGGTTAGATGTCTGATACACTGAGTTTGCGTTCTCTACAGTCAAAGGATGAATTCTGATGAACAAAAGATGTTAAGAGTAGAAAAATTTTATTGAGGGAAAAATAGCCCCTTGCCTAAGAGGGACAGGAGGTGACCCAGAAAGTGAATTGCCCATGAACTTATATCTCAAAGGAAGTTTTATGGAGCAAAATTACTAGATGGGTACAAAATCACGATTTGGGTATAATGTAGGACAAAACTACAGGCAACCAATACAATTGTTAAGTATAGTTGCTTAGGTAACATTGATCCACTGGGGAAGCAAGTCATGAGGCAAGCATATATGGAAAGAACTCAGACATTTCCCTGAAGGGATAGGTCAAGGAGCAAGGACCTTTCTTGGAAGGTCTTGATCTCTCACCCAAGTGACTTGATTCTCCATCCAGATACTGATGCCTGTTTAGAATATCAATCATTATTGGTTACCCATTGGGGATGTATGTAGGTGTAATCACTTTATCTATGTTTTGAGGTCTGGCCTTTAAGGAATGTGCTTCTACCCACAGTTGCAATGTATTTCATCTTTCACACTGACTTCTTTGGGGCCTATCACTGTCTGACTATTGATAATGTCTTTACCTAATTTAGCTGTCTATAATATTTTGATATTATGATATCATTACTACTGTCAGATAATTAGTGCATCTATAATCTAACTAGTTTTTCTTTTCACTAGGCTATATCAGATCTACATTCCCAGCAAATTTCAAGCACACATTATTATTAACTATGGTCACCATGCTCTGTCTTACAAAATGTGTGAGAATATGGTGAATATTTAATTTTTAAAATGACTAGTGAAAGACATATTACCACTAATTTCCATCCAAAGACTCTATCTCATTTGAAGCCCGATACTCCCATGAGTCTTGTTACTTTCTGAAGCCAGCTCTTATAAGTGTCTTTAATTTTGCTCTCCTGGCTGCCCTGATACCTTGAATCAATTCAAAATGTTTACTAATTTTCATATCATTTTGACACTGAGGAAGAACCAGAAATCAGAGGGTGATCCATTCTGTGAATAAGGATATACTGTAGTGTTTTTATTTGAGAGAAATTGACATAAACATTTTGGATCAGTTCAGCATATCAAGCCAGCCATGAAAAGACATTCATGAAAGAGAACTTCCAGAAGTGTTTCAGAAAGTGGCAAGAATGATGGGATGTGCATTCAAAGCAAGAAGAAATATTTGAGGAGGATTAATAGCAATATGCCTCTTTCTGTAATGAAACTTTTAAATTTTTTATTTAAACATTCACCACATGTTTTGATAACACCTCAAGTTATTTATCATCTAACTGAAAGTTTGTATCCTTTGACTAAAATACCCACCATTCCCCACCTTAGCCTATAGGAAGAGCCCTTCTATTCTCTTTTACTAAATCTAAAGGATATTATGCTAATTGTAATAAGCCAGACATAGAAAGGCAAACACTGAATGACTTCATTTATATGTGGAGTCTAAAGAAGTTGAACTCTTGCATTTTTAAGAAATTTATTGCTTTCTCAAAAAAATAAGAAAAAATATTCATCAATAAGCTTTCTAGGATAGTTCAAAGAATGCTAGTAAAATATTTACATTTCAATAATCCCAATTCAGCATTAATGAACTCATAACTCAAGATAAATTGAAAATGAAGCTGTAGCACATTTTAATCATTTGCAAAGAAAATAACATTCAGCCTTATATTAGTGTAGAAAAAAATTATGACATTAAAAAGTTTATAAGTCCGGCCCACAAATCACCTCCTTAATGAGACTGACTATAATTTCTTCATTGGAAAGAAATGTCTCTTTTTGTAGTCTGTCATCTGGTGCCCAGAACTGAATTAGGTGGTACTAGAAGACAGAAAGGAAAGAGTCAGTTCCCATCCCAAGAGAGCTCATGTGTGACAACTATCAAGCACACGCAAAGATTTATTTTTAATTATAGAAGTGAGTGATCACTATGGAAATTAAAAAAGTGGGTTCCATGCATAATTAAAATACTTGGACTTCTAAAGAGGACCCATTTAAGTTTTTAAATTGGCAGGTGTTAGCCAGGCTAACTGTAGAGTGGATGGGAGTTACAGAGTATGGCTGAGCCAACTCCAAGGCCGAAGGTCCACAGCCTACACTGCCTGGTTTGCTTGAAATTTTGAAAAGGCAGAAAGAAGTCCCACCAAATGCAGTGTAGAATCCTTGTAACTCCTAGAGCTAAGTCTATCAAATGCTGAGTTGAGAAATGCTAGGATAGAGAAATGAGCTATCTTTTCTTAGGGAGTTTCCCTAAGAAAAGCTACATTTCTTTGATTTTTTTTTTCTGGTTCATATGGCAAGATTGGGGGCAAGAAGAAAGCAGCTTATTCCTGGGTGTGTCATGTAGTTTAGTTACGTTACAACCATTCTAAGGAATAAACATTTAAATTGTGTGCTTTTTAATGCTCAAGTGCTAAAGATAATACTAACAGCAATGAAATAAGAGCTAACAATTATGTAATATCGTTATGTGCTATATAATAACAATAATATTCTATGATAAATTATATAACTTTACTCTGTTCCAGGAATACTTCTTAATATTATATTTACTAACTCTTTTGTCTCTCCTGTTAGTTTATAACTTCTCTTCTGTTCTCCATTTTATAGTTGTAGACAATGAGTCGCAGAGAAGTGCCCTCACTGAAGTCACACACTCATAGGACTGGAACACAAACACACTCTCTTTTGTGTTGTATTTCAGTATGGGTGAAATATATTTCTAGCTCTAAAGATGACAAGGAAAGACACCAAGAGAGCTAACAACAATATAAAGAAAAATAAAATAAAGAAAAAATAAAAAATGTAAGCAAACAAAAAGGCCACTGGTTCAGATTTTGGATAGGTGGAGTTTTGACAGGAAGCTTAGCAGGAGGAAAGAGAACTGTGATTAAACATTGTCTGTTTCGATGAAGTAGATCTTTTACAAGTAGGCCCTAGTTAATTTTTTTTAATTGCCAGAAAGTATCCTAAATGGCAAGCCAAATCTTGGGGACAGGGACATGCAGTCCTACGACACTCCATGGATGTGGGTTGCAGGGTTCATGCCTACCGTGTGGCATACATGGAGCAAAGGCTTGCTGAGTGATTGGCAGGACCCCCTCTTCTCCTTTCATAAGTGACTGAATAACAAAGCTGGTCTTTGGTCTCTTTACACTATTGAGTGCAGACAGTGACCACCGTGCTGAGGCTTGGAGTCAATCTTTGGCGTCTGTCATAAGGACTCTCATGACTGCCAGTTTACAAATTACAAGAGCTTTTCTTATGGGTTACATTATTTTAATGCCTGAAAATTGATTTATTTGCTCTCGTTTTTGTAAAAAACTGTTTTGTTTTTGCCAAAAAACAATATATGTCCCTGACTTAAAAAGTGAAGTGGTGTTATGGATTGAGAACTGGTGGTCAACTTAACACCAGCTGGATTACATCAGCGTGGCACTGAGCAGAGATGTTTCACCTGAGGAAGGTTGCCAGCATAAATGGAGATGTGGAGGAGAGAGCATTGAGAATGTTAAGGCATTGTGGTGTTGAGACGTTGAGGTGTTGTGGGTTCTCCTATGTGTTACTGTTTGAGCCATTAGGTTCTCCTGGAAAAGCTCTGGTCCTCACATCAAGCATTGCTTCCTGGCTCCAGAGGGGAAAACGTGTGCTGCTTGGTTCCAGGATGAACTTGTCACACTGGCTTCCTGGCATGTACTCAACTATGCTTGTCGTCAGAGGAGCTCAGGGCCTCCATGTCGCTGAGGATGGCTGTGGTGCTTTTTAGGACAGCCCTGGTGTTGTGAGTGTGACTTCTCGGCTCCAGCGTAGAACCCTCAACCTATCAGCACAGCTCCTTCACCCTGCTGGCATAGACTTCCTAGTTTCCACCGCTGACCCTTGCGCCTTCCCAGCACGGATCCATAAAAGAGACTGGCGTGAGTCCTTCTTGTGGACTCTAGACATCCAATGGACTTGTGCGAGGCATTGTCATGAGCTCTGGGTCTTTATCTGGGCTCATGTGGGACAATGCTATGGGATTTAGGCCCTTGACTAAATATTCTATGTCTTTGGTGTTGTGAATAGATTTCCTGCATTTTCTTGTGTTAACTCTGGGTGATCATCATAAAAATAATATAAACTCCGTGTTCTGATTCTAATTGTTCTAATTGTATAATTACAACAAGTGGTATTGTTAAACTTATCATGAAAAACAAATGTCTGCACCCACATACTCCCTCATCCCAATTTCTACCTCTGCAGAAGCAGTCAGTTTTAGTTATTTTAGCTGTTTCTTTGGCACATGCCCTCATATATCTAAGTAATATGCTTTTGTTACAATTTCTTGACTTTTACACTTTGCATATGCTGTGGTTTGTGTTCCTGTGGCCCCCCAAGCATCATGCAATCATAGACATGACCAAATATAGCATTTGTGATTGGTTCATTGTCTAGTGTTTCTATTGGTGGTATGAGTGTTTCACCTGCCCAGAGGTGGAACCAGGATAAAACCATGTAACCTTGAGAAGAAGATGTGTCTTTCTCTTTTTCTTTCACTTTTACTCTTTGCAGCAGCCATGAATGGCTGCCCTACCATGCCACACTTCTTTGGAGCCAACTGAGTATGGAATGAAACCTCCAAGAACTGTAAGAAATAAACCTTTCCTTCCCTAACTTTGGGCATCAGGTATTTTGTCTCAACAAGGAGTAAAAAGTAACTAAGACAACATATTATCCATTAATTACTCAGGAGAGAAGATGAGGTTTTAATTGTTTGACAACTTCTGTCTGTTCTTCATGTCTCTTACTTGCATATATTTATGTATGCATTTCTTCTCTCCCTGGCAATGAAATTTTATTATGCTTTTTGGTTGCATCACTGTCTTTGATTTACAACTCTGAAATTTAAATGTAGTTGATGATTTTAATATGCATTGTGCCTTGTATTTTACCATGTATTGTTCTCTTTCTTACACAATTCTGCTTGATCAGATAATAGCCTTCTTTTTTAATTACATAATTTTGCTTGAATGTACCACTGTTCACAGAACTCAAATGTAGCTATTAATATATTCACATTCATTAAGCATATCATTTATCCAGAGCAACTCATTCCTGCAAGCTTGTGTCCTGTACTTCCAACAATGTGAACCTGGCACATCTGGTGACATCCTAACCTTTTACATCACAACTCCCTCTTCTCATGGGTCCCATTGTTTGACAGGTGTTTTATGGCAGAACGTTCTTTAGTAGCTTCATGAGAAAGACTGTAGAAAACATTTTTGAGATATTGTTTATCTATCAAGACAGTATATCATGGTTTATTATCCTTGGCACAAATAAAATTGGACCAATAAACAAGTAATTCTTTGATGTGGGTTCTGTCCTCTGCATGTAGGATATTCAGTGTCACTGCTGGCCTCTACCCACTAGATGCCAGTAGCATCCCCTCAGTCATAACCAAAAACATTTCTAAATATTACTGAGTATCTCCTGAGGAGTGGTGTCAACTGTGGTGGAGAAACCAGGTCTTGTAAACTAACTGGTAAATTTCAGTTGCCTAATCTGACAAATGTATTTTTCATGTTTGTGATTCATGCCCATTGTGGGTGGGCATAGTGCCCTGTTCTACACATTATTTTATAAAATTATGCAAGAACTCACTGGGCATAATGGCACATGCTTATAACCCAGAAATCTGGGAGGCTGAGGTAGGAGGGTTACAGCTCAAGCCTCATCTGGGCAACTTAGTGACTTAATGAGACCTTGTCTCAAAATTAAAACTTTTAAAGGACTGGGAGTGAAACTTAGTGTGAATAATCAGGGTTCCATCCCCAGTACAATAAAAATTAAAAATATAATAAGGCAGGAACTCAAGGTGACAGAAATGCTCTCTCTTTTTTTTTTTAGCACAATAGTTTTATTCTAAAGTCAGAGAAGCTCAGGTTTCTGGAAGTGGTCATCAGAATTGGCAAACGTAATTTCTCATATTCCATTGATCAGAGTTAGTCAACAGATCTTTATTAATTGCAAGGCAAAAGTAAAATGATCTCTACCATTAATCTTCATTTTTTTCTTTGCTCATCAGTAGTTTTTCTGAGTGTAGAATTTTCCACAAAAAAGCAATTTTGTCATATAAATCTCTACATCACCATTTAACAGATAAACAAACAGCCTCAGAAAGCTGCAGAGCTCATAAGTATTACAATTGAGATGGAACCAAATGTCTGACTTTAAATCAAAAGCATGCTATGTGTTCATTGCACCTGTTTCATTTACCTTCTGGGTACCCAGAAAAACTTCACCTGTCAGCCTTTTTACACTAGACTTGGCTCTATGATTGAATTTTGGTCAGTGGGAAGAGGAAGAGGCAATATATCCTACTTCCAGGCCTAGTCTATAAAAATCTCCCAAGGTTCAATAAGTTGCTTTCTTTTTCTCTTATGGTAAACTTGGTTGTTCAAAAGTTTAATGTAGCATCACACAGCAGGAAGAACTTGAGACCCCAATGATGTCATGAAGCAGAGTTTTGCTTCAACTTCCTTGGACAATGAATGTTTAAATAGTAAATTTTTTAGTGTTAATCCATTGAGGTTTGCAGGTTAGATGTTTTATCAGTTCATGATGATTTCCCTGACCAATAGAGAAATGGGTACCAGAAATAGAATGTTATTCTAACAAAAATCTGAAATAAGTATCTCTTTGTTTAGTGGTCAGGCAACAAGTAGCAAAGAAACTCATGACAGACAAGGCAAAGATGAGAACCCATGCTCCTATATGTCTTGGTAAAACAGTTGGTAAAACTTTTGTGTATATTAAGTTGGCAGACTCTGCAAGTAATACTAGGAAAAGGTTTTGAAAACTTAAATGTTGCTGTGTAAATTACATGAAAAAGAATCAGAGAAATGACTTGTTCATTAACAAAGATGAAAAGATATGCTAAGAATTGAGAAACACAAAGGCTCGAAAGATTGAAAAAACCCATTTCTCTAAACCTCAGAGAGTGGAAAACACAACAGAGAAGTACCTTGAGTAATACAATTCTAAGAAGATTCAGCCTACAGTTAAACAATAGTTTAAGGGTGTGGGACTTAATAACCTGATAATCTCAAGGTAGAAGTCGTTAAAAGAGACCCAGATTCCACCAATCCGCTCGGTGAGGGGAGCAACCAACTGAAGCCACTTACTTATGGAGCTAGGGCTGTCCTGCCCAAATCCAACATGTCATCCAGTCAATTGCCCCTTTCCCATGGAGGGTCTTATTCCCATCACTCACCGTGTGTTGATGCCGGTCCCTGGGAAATGCTGGGCTCTCTGACCTCTGACTTCAGTGCAGCTGCAGTGTAAATTCATGGTGCCTCTGGGTGGGTCGCGTACAGGGCTGGGTCCAGGTGAGCCGCACACAGGGCTGTTCAGCTCCATGCTCCGGGCGCTCAAGCCAGTCGCATCGCACGGTTCTGTCATCAGTTCGGTCTCCAGCAGGGATTTATGCAGCTTGAGGAGGGTGCCGTGCTCGCTGATTTTAGCTTCTCTAATGGTAGCCCTAGGACCTCATATTCGAGTAGATTTTTTCACTTTAATTTCTTCTTGGGTTGAGAGAGTCCATCTCTCTCTGTTTGGGTCCCTCCAAGGTGTTCTATTCTGGCATTTAAGCTGTCTCTCTCAGAGAGGATCCCTCTCCTGCTACCTACCGGTCCGCTGATTCCATAATGTCATGATATGAAATCCAGCAAAACTATCACTCTTTGTTCAAAGTGATTTTAGCTTGTTTTGTTTTGTTCAAGGTCAACACACATGAAGGTATGGACAGCTGTTTTGAGAAGAATGAGAAGCACTAAGACAGCCATTTTTGGCTTCCCTATTGTCTGGTCTTGAAGACCTGAAATGCCCTCCTCATCCTGCTCAGATCAATTCCATACTATGTTGTTTCATGTGAATTCCCTGTATGTGACAATATTAACAACAACAGTCAATATGATAGAGAGTGAATATCTCTGATTGTCTAGTTTTGAAATTTATGTCTGTTACATTGCTTTCTTGTGATCCGCTTTGTTCTGTTTTGTTGTGTTTAATTTTACCCTTTTGATATAATTGCATGTATATTTTAGTGGGTAAGATGGATGACCATATTGCTGTTTTTGTCAGATCGTGGAGCAGAACTGTTAACAGTCTCACTGTTTGAATGTCTACTTTATATGTTTTAACTTTGTGATTTGAACAACTATTTCCAAGAAGTCAATATGTAATTTGTCAAGTAATAATTTCTTAGGGTTTTTTTTTGTTGTTGTTCTTTTCCTTCTTTCCTTGGAATTCTGTATTGTTGCTACTCTTTATTCTTGTTTTTTTCTCTTTAAATAAATAAATAAACAAATAAACTGTAAAGAGCCAATCCAAAAAAAAAAAAAAGACAGAGAGAGACCCAGAATGACAAGGGAATGGAAAGGAGGGGGGTGCATAAGAAACACTTAGGTTTTGAATTAATAGTTTTTCCCTAGACTCCACAAGCCTGGGTTAAAGTTTTGTTTGGATAGCTTCTTTCATTTTCTTCACAAAGATTTGTTAAAAGTATCTAATACTATGCTGTCAAACTGACTCTTCACATAAATCCCTATTTCCTGTGGTTAATGTAAAGTTACCAACATGATGCCATCATATATGAGTTGGGAAGATGCATACATAATTATTTCATATTTGAGCTGGCACAAGCAAGCTTCAGCAGGTCACTGTAATCATCTATAGTTTCTCCATGAAAGTATTCTGTGAAGTGATGATAAAAGATAAAATTTTTACATACCTGGTTTGCTGTAATGAAGAAAGCAACACCTCGACCTGATGAAGCTCACTCAAAGATCTTGGACATTGCACTATTAGCCAGGATTAAGTGAAACTTCAAGCTGCATCATTCCTTGGTAGTAATATATGTGTTTTGTGCATATAAGAAACAGTTTACAAAATAATTAGTGACCTAAAGGTAGACAAACTTACCAAGTACATATCAATCGTGGTTTCCTTTCTGATCTTAATTATTAAATTACAAAAGCACCTCTTTTGCAGTCAGGATGGCTCATAAGACTGAATTCTGACCAACACAATCTGGGAAGAAGTAATATAAACCTTTTCCCTATCCAAACCTGTACCAGCTTTTAATATATAGAAACTACTCCAAACCCCATGATTTCAAGAAATGTAACCATTTTATTTGCATATGATTCTTTGTGCCTGTTCAGATCTCAAGATCTGGGTCAATCAGAATGATCTCTGAACGTAAATGTGTATTTATATGAGAATGGCATAAACTAAGATATCATGTTACTCTCATGTTTGGGCCTCACCTACTCCAAATGGAATGACTGGGATTCTCCCCAGATGGTCACAAGTAGTTTCATCTGGGTTTCTTCACATAAAGAGCAAACCCCATTGTGCAAGCACTTTTCAAACTCCTCCTTGTATCATATTTGCAATATCACAACAACCAGAGTAGATCACGCAGCCAAGTTAAAACTCAGGGTATAGGTACACTATACTATGTTTTTTGATGGAAAACTTTGCAAAGTCACATTTCTAAGGAGAGCACATAGGGATGTGAGAAATCATTACAGCCACTATTTGCAACCAATCTCCCACAGTCCCTCAATGTCTCCCACATGGAATATGCTAGTAAAAATTATGTAATTCTTCATAAAACCATCATGAGATCTCCATCTCCTCTTTCACAGAAACTCAAGCGATCTGTGAATATGTCAGAATTACAAGATAGAAGGTTGTCTGCCTTTACTTGACTTTATTGAATGTGGCTGTTTATTCTCCCACCCACTTCCCACACACACGCAAGTGCCCAAATACAAATTCACCCTCATACCTCCTAACTCTAGAGTAATAAACTTTGGTTGTGAAAAGTCAGTGAAGGTTTAGGTTTAGTATTACAGCATCCAGCACTACTTACCTTTAATAATATGGTCTATTTTCCACAATTTATCTGGGATAGTAGGTGGAAACAAATTACTACTGATTTCTTTAAACATACCATGTTCAGTAAACAAACAGTAGGTATGTTTACTGAAACATTACTACTATGATGCTGAAACCATCATAGTAGACTATGATGTGGTTCTGAACAACTGTAATCAGAGTTTGCAGCAATTCATGTGATCACTCAGCATGTCTAGAAGGAGAAATGAACAAAATAATGAGCCACTATGAAGATTCAGGGGTACCAGATAATGGTTTGCTTGGATTATCAGGAATTTGGAAAGGTCATATTGACAGTTTAGTGACAAAGTCTTTCAGGGGAAAACCTATGGATGTAATATATTTTCTCAATAGGTTAACAAAAAAGTTGCTATGACATTAAAAGTGAAGGTTGTACAAGACCTCAAGAACTTGGACTTACCCTATAAGACATGTTTTTCACTGTTCCCGAGTCCCCTGTCTGCAAAAAGTGGGAGACAATGCTTAGTACCCAATATGACATGACTCCTTCAATTAATAGTCAACCATCTCAGTGATAAGTTTTGTTTCTACTGGAAAAGACAGTCTTACCAAAGCTTTTGATGCTAGCCTAGCCCATGAATATATTGAATGCTTCAATATCACTAGAGTGATTGGCACCCAACATTACTTTTCTTTTATAGTTTAAGAAATAAGTTATTGGTTTATTTCACTGTAATTCACTGTGGCACATGCCCTTGACATTTGCTCAGTTACCCAGAATCACCTCAGGAGATTGATTCGTGGAAAAGATTATTGCTGAAGTTCCTGACAGCACTTTGCAGATTCCAAAGGCTACCCTATCTAATGACATATATTCTTATAGCTTCTGACCAGTTTATAGTTCTCCCATAGCCAGAATATATAGGATAGGTCTAAGAATGCAAAAGGCAGAGAGAATATGAATTTTCTTACTATCTTCAATGACATACTTGTAAAATTTCACTCTTTATCCTTTTAATGCTTGAACTTGCTGGGTTTAAAGTTTTATTTCTTAAAGGATAAATTGTCCACCAGGTATGCAGCATGTATTATTTTGACTAGAAATTATAAATGTCAGCTAGTCATTTGATTTCTTCATGTCAGTGAGCTAACAGTTAAGACAGAGACTTACTTTTTTTCTATCCTGTTTACAAAGAACAAGTAAGGTTGCTGCTATGTAGTAAGGTAAAGAGTTTATTGGAATCTGGAGAATTCTATGGGATTCTACTTGTCACGTATCGATGGAAGGTTGAAAACTCAATACAACAAGACTAATGTCACACTAGAAATTAATGTTTCAGACTCTCAGGAGTAGAGGTTTAGTTTTTATTTTGCTCCAAATGAGCAGGATTTTGCTGACAAGATTTGGCTAACAGCAAAAGAAAGCAAAAAATTCCAGGATGTCAGAAACAGTGCCAGACAGGCCTCAATGAATGGAGCAGGCAGTGGAATGAAGGAGAAAAGTAGACAACCTATAGCAGAAAAATAGCATAGCAGAAATGAGGCAAAGAAGTTTGGCTATCACCTGTAACAGAGATGGCCTTGATACACTAATAAAAAGAAACACAGGAAGAGTAGATCAGGAGATAGGGTCCATCAAGATGCTCTGTATAGGAAATACAATCAACCTGAAAAAGGGTTTATGAACTGAAAGTCAAATATGAGAAAACAATGCTCTATGTGATAGGGAAACAGAGGGAAATAGGGGCAACTCACCCAGGACCTGTAGATAAGTTTGAAAGACATGATAATTTTGTGCAATAGAGAACTACTCAGCTCTAACGAAGAAAAACCTTGATGATTTTGTAGGTAAAGGAATACAACTTAAGATCCAGCCCAGGTGTAAAAGGGTTCAGAACCACTTAGGTAAATAGCGGATTGCACCCCTAACCTTAAAACTAAAGGAGTTAGTGGGACCCAAAATGTACAATGCACCCTGTGAAAGTGAAAGGGGAGGAATTGTCTAAAAAAGGAAGGCAGAGGATATTGTTAATAGTGTATCAGGATTTAAAATCCACATTATTCTCACTGCTCTGTTTAGTTTGATTAGATTCTGTTCTAGTTTGTCTACTTGTACCAGATTTGAGGGCACAGACAGCTATCTCAAAAATAGCAGGATATATTATGGTAACCATCCTTAATTTCCTATTAACTTAATCTGAAGCCCTCTATTACACTGTCTTATCATGACTGATCTTATTTGAATCTGGCTTGTTAGATTGCTGCTTTGTATTGACTGATTTTATCTGTTATGATTGATAGTATAAAGTCTGAGAGTATAGGCAACTACTCTGAAGATGCCAAGATTCACTAGGATACCCACTCTGGTTTGACAAATACTGCTTTTGAAGTCTTATAATGTCTCCAATGTTTTGTTTTTATTAATATTATTATGTACTGCTATGTTCACTTATACTATGCCTGATGATATAGACAATTCTATTGAAGATAACAAGAGACATCATAGTAACCATTGTAGATAACCTTGTATTGTGGTTTTATATGACTTTTTCATTTTATGTTTTTCTAGGAATTTGTTTTGTTTTTTCTTGCTTTTTTTATTTTTCCCTCTAATACAGAAAGGATAGATATACATGTAGAGACTCATGCCTGTGTAGAACTTCTAAACAGTTTATGAGAACTGATCATATAATGCATGATGAAATGAACAATTGCTTTGAAGAAAAAGAGACACTGCAGTACCGAGTGCTGATTCCATAGCATCATGATATGAAATCCAGAAATACTATTATTCTTTGTTCAGAGTGAATTTAGTCTATTTTTTTGTTTAATTTCAACATACTTGATGGTATGGACAGTTATTTTGAAGAGAATGAGAGACACTATGACAGCCATTGTTGACTTCCTTATTGTCTGGTCTTGAAGACCTAAAATGCCTTCATCATCCTGTTCTGATCAGTTTTATACTATATTGTTTTGTGTGAATTCACTGTATATGATTATGGACAAATATTTGGAAGAAAACAAGAGACAATACAATAGACAGTAAAGATCTCCAGTTGTCTTGCTTTGAAATCCATGTCTCTTACATTGCTTTCTTATGTTCTGTTTTGTTGTGTTTAATTTTACCTTCTTTAAAATAAAATTTAAAAAAACCAAGTGATTCAACCTTTAAAAAAATTCCAGTTATAGAGTTGAGGACCAGGTTTGAATGTTGTGTATGAATACTTCTACTTTTGCATGCATATGTAACATTTACCAAATACAGTATTGTTTCTTTACTATATTAAAGGCATTGGTGTTAGGTGCCTTAATTTAGTATTTCAATTACATAAGGGGACTGTACATAAGCTACAGGAAAAACGAATATGATCTAGGGTGAATGCTATGACTGATGGGACTTTGGAGTTCTTGTTTTTAGGAAAGGGTAAGCAGGTCATTATTTTCGTGAAGAATAATTTGATCATATTCAGCAGAAGAAGGATGTCATTGTCTTAGTCTGATGTTTAAGTATCTCTGTTGGTTTATATATCTCTGCTGGGTATCCACAGGGACAATCATTGCCAGTATATTGTCAAATCACAGTGTCAGTCCTGCCTGTTTGGCCCCTGTCTTTCTGCAGGATCTGGCTTATTGAATAGATTTTTGCAGGTCACTATGGGTTTAGAAGGTGAAAGGGAGACATAGGCCTTTATGCTCTGGCAGCATCTGTGGTGGACAAACATGCAGACAGCAGATATCAACTTGCAGTGAATTCCTGGTGAAGCCAGGAAACACTGTTCAAGCCACTTGCTGCTTTTCTATTCTTCCCAGGTTCCTAAAAATCTGCAGTGTGTGTATCTTGACCATTTTTCCCTTGAGTCTTTCCAAAAGTCTGTAAGCATTTAATTACTCTTTTAATTCCCCTCCTACTTAAAATAGCTACTATGACATCTGATTTCCTGTGTAGCTGCTAGTAAATACCCATTTTCCTTTTATTTTCTATACTGTACCTATTCTATTCTATGTTTATCTCTTAACCAGTAACTACTTAACTATATACCAAATGACTTCAAATTTAGTGCCTTAAGACTGTACTTAATGGTCACAAATTTTACATACCAAGAATTTTGATGTGACAAAACACTGTGATTTGTCCCTGTTGTGGACAATCTTGACCTCTCTGGGACAATACATAAATTGGAAGTAACTTGTTACAGCTGGCAGCTTAAGTCACCTGATGGCTTATTCACACATGTGGCTGGCAGTGGATTTGGGAAGACTTGAAGACACCTGCTGGAGGCTGATGATTCCTTGATGTGTCTTGGCTTCCACACAGAATGGTGGCTTTGCTACTTGCACTGAATTCTATCAGTTGATTGTAATCGTAAGCTCTCCGAGACTCAAAGGAAGAAGCATAGACTTTCAACTCTAGAGGGTAGGCATGTATAAGAATTTAGTAGTGTATTTTTAAACTTTCATGCTCTCCAGTTGAGGAAACAGAAGTAACACACTTGCAGTTATACTTTCTCGTGGCTGGAAATGCTATCTTTATCATTTGGGTCTTAATTCAGTGCTAACCTGTTACTGTACAGAATAGTTGTTGAGCACACTGACCACAAATGCAGCATCATAGTTCAGGTTCCACCTGGTCTGAACTGGCTAAGCGACCACAGCAACTGCTTTCTCTTCCTTACTCTAAATGAATACATCTGTGAAAGTATGATAATAGCTTACCTCAGAATCATAGACGAAGACCCATAATGCATTGGAATGACCTTCCATAAGACATGTGTACAAAGAACGTTTTATGAGCTTATTTGCAAACTACAACAAAGAAAGACTTTTTAAAAGTAATGATCCTTGCCTGGCATGTTGAAAGTGTGCGTGGTGCTCTCCAGCCCATGGAAGCTTTGATGCTTCACTGAGAGACTGCTAAGACCCTTTCCTACCTACCATATCACTGGAAGATGCACTGAGGCCCCTCTGGGCCTATCTGGGCCCCTCCCAGTGACTACTGGGCTGCCCACATTCAACCTGCCACCTGCGCACAGTGCTCTCCAGCCCATGGAAGCTTTGGCACTTTGCTGGGAGACTGGTAAGAGCCCGCCCCACCTCCCACATCACTGGAGGATGCACCAGAAGGTCTCTCTAGACCTATACAGGCCCCTCCCAGTGACTCCTGAGCTGACCCCCGCTGCCTGCCTTTGGCCTGGCAAACCAAAAGTGTGCACAGTGCTCTCCAGCCCACAAGGAAGCTTTGGTGCTTTGCGTGGAGATGGGTAAGGCCCCATCTGGTGACCCCAGGTGGCTGGAACCATCTGATAACGTCTGTCTAAGGACTTCCTCTTAACTGGGGAAACTTCCTGCAATAGGGATAGATATTCTTAACCCAAGAAACAACTGAGACCCTTTATTTGGCTTCCCTAAGGGAATATAGGAAAATGACAAAACAAAAGAGCAAAATGTAATCTCAAACCTCCAGCCTGTCCCAAGTAAGCCTAGGAGACATGGACATAGAACAAAATGTAGGCCATACACCTGGAATTCCTGAAATGATAGCAATTGAAATAAAGAAAAAACTCCGGGAAGCTATAAAAGAACTCAGAACAGAAATAATCTCCCAGGTAAAAGAAGAAATGATAAATGTAATGAAAGAAATATTGAACACATCTAAAGAAGACATAGTTTAAAAATTAATGGAATAATGAAAAAATATGGAAATTTTGAAAAAACAATATAGAAACAAACAATGCATTAAAGAGGTTCAAAGAGATATAGAGGAAATCAAAAATTCCATTGAAAGTTGGCAAAACTGTCTTGATGAAAGTGAAGACAGACTTTCAGACCTTGAAGACAAGATTGAAACTATTGAACAGGAAAGGAAAGATCTTTTAAAAATAACAAGGAATTAGGAAATAACAATTCAACAGCTTCAAAATGATGCAAAGAAAAATAACATAAGATTGATAGGTGTAAACAAAAAAGGTGACAATACAAATGATATCAAGAAGCTATTTACAGAAGTAGTAGCTGAAAATTTCCCAAACATGAGGATGGAAACTGACATACAGCTCAGTGAAGCACATAGAACTCCAAAATAGCCATAACCAAAATAAAACTACACCCAGAAATATAATAATCAACCTTCCAGAAATCCAACATAAGAACAGAATATTAAAAGCTATTAGATCACCTATAATAGAGAGCCTATCAGAATCACAGCAGACTTCTCAACACAAATAATGAAGTCAAGAAGAGGATGGAGTGAAGTATTTTAGATCTTAAAGGAAAATGACTTCCAACCTACACTGATGTAACCTACAAAACTTCCCTTCAAAATTGATGGAGAAATAAAATACTTCCACAACAAAGAACAGTTGAAAAACTTCATGACCACCAAGCCAAATTTGCAAAGAATACTGAAAGACATTCTAGACAGACATAGGAAGAAAGCACAAAACAAGGCAAACAAACAGAGTGGAAAGGTAAAGAATCAACAGCAGAGAGATATCATGTCAAAAATAAACCACTGTATTTCATTTATAACTGTAATGTAAGTAGTAATGTAAGCAGCCTCAATTCAACAATTAAAAGAAACAGACTGGAAAAATGGATCAAGAAACAACATCCAACCATATGCTGTCTACAAGAAACCCATCTAACCCAAAAGGAAACTCATAGACTGAAAGTCAAAGGATGGAAAACAGTACTCCATGTAACAGGAACAAAAAAAAGCAGAAGTAGCTATTCTGATTGCAGGCAATGTGAACTTCAAACCAAGAATGATCAAAGGATATAAAGAAGGTCACTACATACTAGTTAGGAGAAAACTTCAAGAGGAAGAAATAACAATCTTAAATATATATGCACCAAATTTGGGAGCACCCATTTATATAAAACAAATATTAGTAGAAATGAAAAATCTAATAAGCAATAACACAATTATAATTGGAGACCTTAACACTCTATTGAGACAAAGGGACAGATCAACTAGATATAAAATCAGCAAAGAAATAACAGAACTAAATCACACCTGTGAACAAATGGACTTGATGGGCATAAAGAGTGTTCTACCCAAAACATCAGTATATACATTCTTCTCAGCAGCACATGGAATGTTCTCTAAAATAGACCATATATTAGCCCACAGAACATGTGTAAGTAAATGCAAAAGAATTGAAATTATCCCATGCATGTCATCAGATCATAGTGCCACGAAACTAGAAATTAATGACAGAAGAAACTGCAAAAACCCCACAAACACATGTAAATTGAATAATAGACTCCAGAGCAATCAGTGGGTCACAGAGGAAATTAAAGAAGAAATTAAACAATATCTACAAGCAAATGAAAATATAAATACAACTTATTAGAACATGTGCAATGCAATGAAAGCAGTCTTCAGAGGAAAATTTATTGTACTGAATTCCCACATCAGGAAAACAGAGCAAATACAAATAAACAACCTGATACTACACCTCAAACATCTAGATAAGTCAAGCCTAAAGCCAAAGAAGGGAGGAAATTATAAAGATCAGAGCAGGGATCAACGCAATGCAAGGCAATAGAGATTAAGAAAACAATACAAAGAATCAGTGAATCAAAGAGTTGGTTCTTTGAAAGAATAAATAAAATTGATAACTCCTAGTTTATTTAAAAAAGGAAACAAAAACTCAAATTCATGCAATAAGGAATGAGCAGGGTAAAATTACTACAGGTCCTGTGGAAGTACAGAAGATCATCAATACCTATTTTGAAAACTTCTACTCTCATACACTTGATAACACAGAAGACATAGACAGATTACTAGAAAACTATGAATTACCAAAGGTAGGTCAAGAAGATGTAAAACTGCTGAATAACCCAGTTTCAATTAATGAAATTAAAATGTAATTAAAACTTTACCAACAAAGAAAAGTCCAGGTCCAGATGGATTCACTGCAGAATTCTACAAGAAATTCAAAGAAGACATAATACCGACACTCCTCAAACACTTCAATGAAATTTAAAGAGAAGCAATTCTCCATAACTCATTCCTGGAAGCACGCATTACTCTAATACCAACATCAGAGAAAGATCCAACTAAAAAAGAGAACTACAGGCCAATCTCCCGATAGGCACAAAAATTATCAATAAATATTGGCAAACAGAATGCAGCAAATCATCAAGAAGATTTATCACCATGATCAAGTGCAATTCATCTTAGGAATACAGGGATGGTTCAACATACACAAATCAATAAATGTAATCTACCATATCAATAGCACCAAAAATAAGAATCACATGATCATTTCTTTATTTATTTATTTCTTTAAAAAAGAGAAAAGTCAGAAAAGAAGAACAAAAAGCAAAAGGCATAAACAACAACAGCAAACTCTAAACAATATCAATATAGGTTTTCACAACACAATGAAAGAAATTCAACAATGGTTGTTATATTGCATATTTTTCTTTTCTTTTTTTAAGAAATAAAAGAAAATTAAAGAAAATAGAAAAGCAGAAAAGAAAGGTAGAGCAATACTGAATTCAAGGAAAAAATTCTCATCATAGAATCACTAGTTGATAGATTACTCTTGTCATCTCAAAAAAGAGTTGCCAAAGTCACAATTTCAAAGCATAAATAGTGGCTAGACATCCAAAAATTGACAGCGCAAATCCTTATGTTCAATGTTCCAACAGAAATTCAGCAACATGGTCAGCCATCTTACACACTATACATATCATTATACCCTTTAGAGCACTTTCCTTCCCTTTCAGCTTCACAATATCTATCATACTCTTTGGATTCCAGTATTGGGTCAGTTTTTGTTATTTTTTACACTATAGAGACAATGTGATATTTGCTCATGTGAGTCTTGTTTATTTCACTAATGAGGATGTTTCAAAGTTGGCTTCATTTACATATAAAGGCTGCAAGATCATTTTTATGGCTGAGTAGTATTCCATTGTATAAAAATACCACATTTTTTTCATCCACTCTGCAATTGACGGGCATTTTGGTTGTTTCCAAGATTTAGCATCACAAATTGTGCTGCTATGAACAAAGGTGCACATATATCTTTGTGACCTGAGGTTTTCAATTTTTCTGGGAAAATACCTGGGAGAGGAATAGTTGGATTGAATGGAATTTCCAATCCTAGGTTTTTGAGGAATCTCCACACTGATTTCTACAATGATTGCACCAGTCTGCACTCCTACCAACAGTGGAAAAGTGTGCCTTTTCCCCCACATCCTTGCCAACATTTGTTATCAGTTGTTTTCTTGATGGCAGCCATTCCTTCAAGGGTGAGATGAAATCTCGATGCTGTTTTAATTTGCATTTCTCAAATGACGAATGATGGTGAACGTTTCTTCATATATTTATTGCCATTTGTATATCTTCATCTGAGAACTCTGTGTTCATCTCCAATGCCCATTTTTGGAGAGGACCTTTGAATTTAGGGGGCTTGATGTTTTTCAGTTCTTTATATGTTTTGGATAAAGTCCTTTGAGGAATTGTTGGCTAAGATTCTTTCTCATTCTGTGGGTTTTCTTTTCACTTTGTTGGTGATTTCTTTTGAAGTGAAAAACCTTTTAGTAATATGAGATCCTAGTTGTTGAGTCTTTGAAGTATTTTCCATGTGGTTTGCATTTTATTCATGAATTCTCTCCCTACACCTATGTCTCCAATGTTTTTACCTACTTTGTCTTCCAGTAGATTTAGTGTTTCTGTTTTAATATTTAGATCCTTGATCCATTTTGACTTTAGTGTATGGTGATAGGCATGGGTCTATTTTCAGTCTTCGGCCTGTGAAAAGCCAATTTTTCCAACACAATTTATTAAAGAGGCTATCTTTTTTGCAGTGAACACGTTTAGCCTCTTTGTCAAATATAAGGTGGTTGAGTGTCTTTGTAGTAGTGTTTGCATCTTCTGATTTGTTCCATTGATCCTCAGGTCTATTTCTTTGCCAGTACCATGCTGATTTTATGACTGTGGCTTTGTAGTATAGTTTCAAATCAGGAATTGAGATGCCTCCTATCTTGGCTTTTGTTGCTCACAATTGCCCTTGTTATTCTATGTTTCTTCTGTTTCCAGATGAATTTTTAGGAATATTTTTTCTAGATCTGTAAGGTATTTTGATGGTATTTTGAATGGGATTGCATTGTATCTGCATAACAGTTTTGGGAGTATGGCCATTTTCACAATGTTAGTTCTTCCTAACCAAGAGTAGAGGATAACCTTCTATTTTCTAATATCCTCTTCAATACCCTTTATTAGGGTTTTATAATTTTCAGCATATAGATCTTTTACATTCTTGGTTAGATTGATTCCTAAGTATCTCATTTTTTAGATGCTATTGTGAAAGGCAATGTTTCCATAATTTCTCTCTCAGTGAGGTTTTTTTTTTTTGTGTTTGTACAGGAATGCTATTGACTTTTGAGTGTTGACTTTGTCTCCAGCTATGCTGCTGAATTTGTTTATTACCTCTAGTAGTCTTTTAATGGAATTTTTGGGGTCTTCTATGTAGAGTATCATGTCATCTGCAAATAATTATAATTTAACTTCTTTTCTATTTTTATGCCTTTTATTTCTCCCTCTTGTCTGGTTGCTCTGGCTAATATTTCTAGAACTATATTGAATAGGAGTGGTGATAGTGGACATGCTTGTCTTGTTCCTGATTTTAGAGTGAAGGCTTTCAGTTTTTGTCCATTTAGTGTAATGTTGGCTGTTGGATTGTCATAAATGGCCTTTATGAGACTGAGGTACATACTGTCAATTCCAAGTTTCTGTAAGGTTTTTATTCATGAATGCGTGTTGGAGTTTATCAAAAGCTTTTCCTGCGTCTATTGAGATGATCATGTGATTTTTATTTTTGGGTCTGTTGATGTGGTGTATTACATTTATTGATTTATGTGTGTTAAACCATCCTTGCATTCCTGGATAAATCCCACTTGCTCATGGTTTATAATCTTCTTCATGATTTGCTGCATTCTATTTGTCAGTATCTTATTGAGAATCTTTGCATCAATGTTCATTAGTGAGATTGGTCTGTAGTTCTCCTTTTTGTTGGGTCTTTCTCTGGTTTTGGTATCAGGGTAATATTTGCCTCCAAGAATGATTTAGGCAGGACTGCTTTGCTTTCAATTTCATTGAAAAGTTTAAGGAGTGTTGGTATTAAATCTTCTCTACATTTCTTATAGAATTCAGCAATGAATCCATTAGGACCTGGGCTTTTCTTTGTTGGCAAGTTTTTAATAACATTTTCTATTTCAGTAGCTGATATTGGGTTATTCAAAATTGTTGTATCTTCTCAGTTGAGTTTTGGTAGTTTATATGTTTCTAGAAATATATTTCCTCTATGTTTTCCATCCTATTTGTGCAGAGATTTTCAAAGTAGGTGATCATGATCTTTTGAATTTCCATGGGATCTGTATTAATTTCCCTCTTTTCAGTCCTTATTGTGTGGATTTTTTTTCTTGAGAAGGTTGGCTAGGGGTTTCTTTTTTTCCTTTTCTTGAATAGGTTGGCTAGGAGTTTATCAACTTTGTTTATCCTCTTAAAAAACCAGCTCTTCGATTCGTTCTTTGTATTGTTTTTTTGCATTAATTTCTGCTCTAATCTTAACAATTTCCTCTCTTCTATGAGTTTTGGGTTTGACTTTCTCTTCCTTTTCTAGGAGCTTGAGATGTATCATTAAGATGTTTATTTGTGTTCATTCCATTTTCTTGATGTAACTATTTATTGCGATATATTTTTCTCTTAGGACTGCTTTCATTGCATCCCATACGTTACAGTATGTTGTATCTGCATTTTCATTATATTTTAGGTATTGTTTTATTTCTTCTTGAATTTAATCTGTAACCCTATGGTTGTTCAGAAGGTTGTTATTTAATTTCCATGTATGTATGCAGGTTTTGCAAGGTTTTTTGCCATTGCTTTCCAATTTTAGTGCACAATGATCAGATATTATACATGGGATAATTTCACTGCATTTGGATTTACTTAAGAATGCTTTATGAGTTAATATATGGTCTATTTTAGAGAATGTCCATGTGCAGCTGAGAATAATGTATATTCTGATGTGTTTGTGTGGAACACTCTGTAAACATCTACTACGTCCATTCATTCATAGGTGTGATTCAGTTCTGTTATTTCTTTGCTGACTTTTTGTCAAGTTGATCTATCTCTTTGTGACAGTGGGGTGTTAAGGTCTCCTATTACAGTTGTGTTTCTGTGTACTTGGTTTTTGATGTCCATTAGTATTTGTCTTATATAGTTGGGTGCTCCTGTATTTGGTGCATATATCTTTATAATTGTTAGTTCTTCCTCTTGTTATTTTCCACTTACAAGTATGTAGTGGCCTTCTTTAGCTCTTTTAATCCTTTTAGGTATGAAGTTCACTTTATCTGCAAACAGAATAGCTACCCCTACTTTTTTCTGCATTCCTATTGAATGGAAAACTGTTTACCATCCTTTAACTTTTAGTCTATGAGTTTGTTTTTGAGTCAGATGTGATTCTTGGATACAGCATATTGTGGGGTCCTGTTTCTTGATCCATTCTGTCAACCTGCTTCCTTTGACAGGTGAATTAAGCCCATTTACATTTATGGTTATTACTGATATGTATTGACTTGACTTTGTCATATTATGTTCCTGTTGTTGCCTTCTCACTCTCCTCCCTTGTTTAATTTCTTGTCCAGGCTGGTGTTTTCTTTCTGCTGTTGCTCTGGAGACTGTGGTCATTTTTATCTCTTTCTAGTATGTATTTTAATACTCCTTCTAGGATTGGTTTGGTATATATGAATTTCTTCAGTTGTTCTTTGTCATGGTAGTATCTTGTTTCTCCACTAAATTTGAAAGACATTTTTGCCAGGTACATCAGTCTGGGTTGAAAGTTGTTTTCTTTTAGGGCTTGAAATACTTCACTCCAAGCTTGACTTAACATGAAGGTTTGTGCTGAGAAGTCTGCTGTGATTCTAATAGGCTTTCCTTGATAGGTGATTTGTGTCTTTTCTCTAACAGCTTTAGTATTCTGTTTTTATGCTATATGTCTGGAATCTTAATTATTATATGTCTGGGTGTAGATTTATGTTAGTTATAGCTGTTTGGCATTCTATATGCCTCACTTATTTGTATGTCAGATTTTTCCCCATGTTCAGGAAATTTTCCATTATTACTTCTGTGAATAGCTTAGCTAAGCCCTTTGCATTGTCTCCTGCCTACTCACTGATGCCTATTAGTCTTACATTGTTTCTCTTGGTGTCATCCTGAAGCTGTTGGATTGTCATTTCATGCTGCTTTGTTTTTATAAGTTCTGTCTCTTCATGGTCGCTAACTGCAATCCTTGCCTCAAGATCTGAAATTCTATCCTCAGCTTCATTTAAATGGTTTTGCCAGCTTTCAGTAGAATTTTTTGTTTCTTGGATATCTCTTTGAAACTGTTTCATGGATTCTGCTTGTTTTCCACCTTGTTCATTCAAGGTTTCAATCAATTTCCCATGCTCCTGTTTTTTTTTTTTTAAATCTATTTCTTCCCTAGCTCTGTTGAGCAAATCCTTGCTAAGGTTCTTACTTCTGTCTATACAAAAGCCATTACTTCTAATTTGATTTCCTCTATAGCCTCACAGATTTGTTTCTTTACTTCATTTGCCTCTCAGAGATTTCCAGTGTATGACTTTTGAAGTCCTCCATTTCTCTGTCATCTGATGGACTAGATGTTTGAGATTGCATTTTGGTTTTTCATTTTGTCATTTTCACCTCCTGGGCCAATATTTGGTTATTTAGTCCCAGTAGTCACAACTGTCAGCAATGTACCTCTTAGGGTCCTACTCTGTGGTTGATATCCACCTGATTGTTGGGTACATAGTGATCAGAACCTACCAGGATGTTCTTTTGGGGGGAGGGGCCACCAAGTCTCCAGTTGAACCATCACTGCCATTCCATCACAGTTCAGTGATCTAGGAGGAGCATGCTGGGTTGCAGGCATGGTTCAGTTGCCTGGGCCTGGAGGGGATACGGTTGTCATCCTTTGTGTGGTGGCAGTGGGAGGGTGTTGACTCAGCCAGGTGTGGCTCAGCTGCCTGAGCCGGGTTGGGGCTTGGTGGTCTTCCTTTTGCGTGGCAGTGGCAAGGAGGTACTGAGGCATGTAGGCAGGACCAGTGGCCTGAGCTAGGATGGAGCTTGGTGATCTCCTCTGTGTGGCACCTTCCTCTGCACTGCAGTGGTGGCAGTGGGGGGCAGGGAGGTATGGGCCGGCCCAGCAGTGCGAGTTGAGGGGGACCTAGGCCACTCACCCGGTGCAGTGCCTTCCTATACGCTGTGGCAGTGGTGGGGGCAGCAGTGTACAGGCACACCCAGAAGTGGGAGCCGAGGGAGGGGGCGAGCTTGGTGATCTCCATGCAGTGCCTTCCTCTGCACTGCAATGGTGGTGGGCATGATCATTTCTATAGATGCAGAAAAAGCTTTTGATAAGGGACAACACTCATTCATGGTAAGAACCTTATAGAAAATTGGGATAGATAGTCTTTATCTCAATATGATAAAAGCCATTTATGACAAATTAACAGCCAGTATCATATTAAGTGGCCAAAAACTGAAAGCCTTTACTCTGAAATCAGGAACAAGACAAAGATGTCCATTGTCAGCACTCCTATTCAATATAGTTCTGGAAACACCAGCCAGGGCAATCACACAAGAGAGAGAAATAAAAGGAGTAAGGATAGGAAAAGAAGAAGTTAAATTATCATTATTTGCAGATGACATTATACTCTAAAAGAAGACCCAGAAACTCCATTGAAAGACTCCTAGGTATAATAAATAAATTCAGTAATGTAGCTGGTTACAAAGTCAACTTTCAAATATCAATGGCATTCCTATACACAAACAACAACTCACTGAACAAGAAAAAGAGAAACCACACTATTCACAATAGCATCAAAAAAAAAAAAAAGAAATACTTAGAAATCAATCTAACAAAAGAAGTAAAAACCTATCCAGGGAAAATTATAGTACTCTGAAAAAAGAAACTGAAGAGGGTCTCAGAAAATGGAAAGACATTCCCTGTTCATGGAGAGGAAGAACAAATATTGTGAAAATGGCCATTCTACCCAAATTGTTATACAGATTTAATGCAATCCCCATCAAAATACCACTAGTATACCTCATAGACCTAGAGAAATAATTCCTAAAATTCATCTGGAACCAGAAAAGACCTAGAATAGCAAAGGCAATTCTGAACAACAAAGGAAAGGCAGAAGGCATCACAAATCCTGACTTGAAGTTGTACTACAAAGCTACTGTAATAAAATCAGCATGGTACTAGAATAAAAACAGTCATGAAGAACAATGGAATAGATTAGAAATTACAACTACAGCTACAAACACACTTAGGCACCTTATCTTTGATAAAGGGGCCTAACACATTCGCTGGAAGAAAGATAGTCTCTTTAATAAATGGTGTTGGAAAAACTGGCTCTACATATGCCAAAACCTAAAACTAGACCCATGCCTATCACCATGTACTAAGCTAAAGTCCAAATGGATCAAAGATCTAAATATTAAAATAGAAACACTAAACCTGCTGGAAGAAAATATGGGGAGAAATCATGAAGACATAGGGGTAAGTAGAGAACTCATGAACAAAAATCAGACTGCATGGGAAGTACTTCCCAGAATCAATAACTGGGATCTCATCTTATTAAAAAGTTTTTGCATGTCAAAAGAAATCTCCAACAGAGTGAAAAAGGAAACTGATAAATTTTGAAAAAAGCTTAGTCAGCTGTCCTTCAGACAAAGGACTTCTATCTAGAAAATATAAAGAATTTAAAAAAAATTAGATCCCTGAAATTCAAAGACCCAATCCAATATTGGGCATATCTCAGGACAGGTCCCAGATAAAGAAATACAAAAAGTAAATACATGAAAAAATGTTCCACATAATGATGGAATGGGTCATTAGAGAAATGCAAATTAAAACTACACTGAGATTCCACCTCACTCCAGAAAGAATGGCCAGGTTAAAGGAAACTACTAACCACAAATGCTGGAGAGGCTGCAGGGAAGAAGGAACGCTTTTATACCATTGGTGGGAGTGTAGACTGATATAACCACTGTGGAGGCCAGTCTGGAGGTTCCTCAAAAAACTGTGATTGGAAGGCCCATTTGACTCAGCTATTCAAATTTTGGGCATATTCCCAGAAGAATTGAAGCCATCATATCACAGTGATATATATGCACCCATGTTTATGGCAGCACAATTTGTAATAGCCAGATCTTGGAAACAATCTAAATGCCCATCGACTGAGGACTGGATAAAAAAAATATGGTACTTTTATACAATGGAGTACTACTCAGCTATAAAGAATGATCACTCTAAGATATTTATAAGTAAGTGGATGTAACTTGAGACCATACTCATAAGTGAAACAAATCAAATTCACATGTGTAAACACCTTATAGTCTCCCTAGTGTAAGAAATGGTAAGAGTACATAAGATACAAAATCCTCAATAAATACAGTAAAAGGGTAAGAATCTGCTCAAAGGGGAAAAATAATATCTCAGGAAAAAGGAGGAAGAGAAAAAAATATCTAAATTTGTATAAACACATGATAGCTAAGATGATTGTGCTATAAATTCTATAAGTTTGCAGAACAAAGCAGTTAATAGTCATAGCATCAGAACAATTTTTCATGTTTGTGTCAGGTGACCTGAGGAACTCTTGAAGATCACTGTATAAAATATCAACCTTAGTTCTGTTCCTACCACCATGTTTTGAAAGCTTACATTGTTATTGTTTTGGTCTCTGCTATTGCTATTTATTTACCTTTTTTGCTTCTTATTTTTCTAGTAATATGTTTTGGGTTTTTTTCCCTCTATTGCAGAAAAGATAGGTTTACATTTAGAGGCTTATACATGCCTAGAATTTCTCCAAAATGGTTTATGGGAATCGATTATATTATGTGTGATGAAATGAACATCTACTTTGAAGAAAAGCAGACATTATGGTATCCATTGCTGATTCCATATTATCATGCTGTGAAATCCAGTAATGCATCTATTCTTTGTTCAGAGTGGTTTTAGTCTGTTTTATATTGTTCAATTTCAACATACATGAAGGTATGGACAGTTATTTTGAAGACAGCAAGAGACATTATGGCAGGCATTGTTAATTTTCATATTGTCTGGTTTTGAAAGCCTGTAATGCCTTCATTACTCTGTTCTGATCAGTTTTATACTATTCTGTTTTGTATAAATTCGTTGTGTGTGATAATATAGACAGCCATTTAGAAGAAAACAAGAAACATTATGGTAGCCATTGTAGATCTCCTGTTGTCTTGCTTTGAAATCTGTGTCACTTACATTATTTTCTTCTGATCTGCTTTGTTATGTTCAGTTTCACTCTTTAAAAAAATAAATAAATGTAATGAACCTCTTGAGACAACATTTTCCTGGATTAAGGTGAGTTCTAAATGTGATAAATGTCATTATAAAAGAACCATTGCTTTGTAAGTCCTATATGGAGAAGAACCATTGTTTATAGTAAGTCCTATATGGGTGTTAGCTACATTTACTTAAAATGTATTTCCTCCTTACCACTGGTAAACCTGTTACTTTCTTTCATGGTAAATTTGAATTCCTACTTACCCATAGTTTAGCATTATCATTGTTTCAGAGACATATGTTTACTCATTTATTTGGTACATTTTGATCATCCAGTATCTACTATAATGTTTTAGTTTTTTATTTTTTATCTTTTATTATTTTGGTACTGAGAATCAAACTCACAACTTCACCATGCCAGGCAGGTGGTGCACCACTGAGCTACATCCCCAGCCTCTTACCACAGTGTTTTAGAAACAACAACTAGATAAGGTAATTGAAGCTAGTGAAAGTCACATCTTCCGTGGTTGCTTGTGCACTAAAGGCCCATAGCCTTTTTTTCACCTAAATGTCATCATCTGTAGAATGTGATAGCTATGGTATTGTGTGCTGGATTAATTTATCAAGTCTGGATTTTGTCTTGCTTTATCTTATTTGTTAGCACAGTATTGACTGAGAGAGATTTACTAAAGGGAAACGTATAACGATAGCACTGAAAAAGAGAACTGGCCCAATGATTTATTTTGATGCTTTTTAAAGGCCAATAACCTCCAGCTTACCTACGCTAGAATGAAGAGAATGAATCCATTCTTTACAAAATCCTATATCCTGCAGTGGAGGGTATCCAGGAGAATTGCTCTGTAGCACGATAGGCTGAGAGATGATACAGACTGTGCAAAAGCCTTTGTTTAATTCATGCTAAGAGCAATCTCTGCAAAAGGCCAAGGCAGATCTGCTTGGGCATCTGGTGCCATGTTGGGCTACCACTCTTCCATAGTGTTGTCTCATGCAGCACACATCTTTCATTAGCTCTGAGCCTGCATCTCTCCAGGGCCCTTCTACATCACTGGGTCTATAATTGAGTTTCATTGAGATCCATATAACTTTTTTTCTATCACTGTGGTACCACTTAGTTGGTGCTTCATTGTTTATCTAGATGGAGGCAATGGGGAGTAGGAAATACAATATACTATCATCCAACGTCAAATTGACCAATTCTCCTTCAGATGGAATTGAATCTGTTCAGTGAAATTGTAAAAGGCTACTTACCTCTTGGAACTGATTCACTCATAGTCTGCTTTTTCTGTCTCCCATAATAGAACAGCAAACAACTCAAGGGCAGAGTTATTTGTTCTCTTCTGCTTCCTTCATTCTTCACCCAGCATCTCCCTCCTCATACCTACAAGTCCTATTTAAATAACAATTATCCCACACTGAGTCAGAGCAAATGACAAAACTTACTGCAGATTCATTTCAAGCTCCAGTGAATAGGATGGTCAAAACCTAGAACACACACACACACACACACACACACACACACACACACACACACACTTAGCCTCTTCCAAGCTCTAGTAACAACCGAAACAGGCCAATGGCATCAATAATGCCTGAAACATTATTTTTTTTTTTGCTTTAAACTCTCTTTTGGCTTATTTTGGAAACAGAGTTCTTGTATATTCATTGTTAATCATTTTGTAGTGATTCAGAAGAATTCACTAAACATTTTACCTAAAGTAATTCATTTAACATTCATGATACCCCCATAAAGTATATACTATAATTAACTATGTTTCACAGAAAAAGGAGCAGATGGATAGAGGTTAGGAATTTACCCAAAGTCACATAGCTGAAGGACATCAGAGAGATTTGATACTAGACAGGAATGCCCTGATGGGAACTTTTGGACAATGTGTCTTAACATTCCCTCTTTAATCCAAGGAAAGCTCATAATGAGCTGGACTGAGAAAGAGTTACTTAGTGCTGTTGGACCAGGAAAAAAACTTGGAAGTTCCCTAAGTCCCACCCTGAGACTCCTGTTAAAACTACTGAGAGTGTGAGTGGATCAAATTTTCTAGAAAGTATGGTCAAAGCCTGTGTGGTAGGTGTATGACTTGAACCTGGGCTACAGTGATAGCTGACCTCTGAGGGTCACTGAGAAAGGAGATGAAACTGAGTCAATCCTATGGAGATGGGGAGGAATGACTGGGAGATCATACACACTGCAGGCAGAAAGAATCAGAATGTCTCCAACCTAGCAGTACAACCAGAGGAGTATGGCACCAGGGTCCCCATTTGGCAATTTTTTAAATGTGAAAAACTCATGTTGCATTCAAATGTCAAATTGTGGTAACTGCACATAATTGGAACTGGATCCAACCTGAAAAGAAAAAAAAAAAACAAGCCTTTTAAAGATAGTGAATTACTTTGAAACACTTTTAAAATTATTCCATTGTATTCTGAATGTATTAAAATTTAAATTTTATTTCCTGTCATAACTGAAGTAGAACTGATGAGAAAGGGCAAGGAAAGGAAACACATCAGTATCTTTTCTTTTCTTTAGTAGTGTGGCGTTTTAAAATTTGGTTGGGCTGCAAAGTTTGCTTTAAAATAGGCAAGGCTCTACACTGGTGTTTTTGTATGAGCAGAGTGTGGTAGAATGCCACTTAAAACCCTTTTCTTCACGGATGAACATTAGTTTAGAAATTTGTTCCTACTAGAGATTAAAAAGATGCCAAATATCTTGAGTACTTTTGAAGAATTTTGGAAGAGATTTGGGAAAATTTCAAAAATATTAAGTTAATGTTAAGCTTCCCACATTTGACAAACTTCTAAATTCTTAGAGATTAAACCATAGTTAAAAACCTAAATTATATTACTGTATACTATGTTATAGGTTTATCTATTGCTGCATAATAGATTTCCCTATGATTCAATGGCTTATGATAACAATGATTTATTTTCTCAATTCCGTAACTGGAATTGAGAAATTCAGCTGGGTGGATCTTCTGCTGTTCTTGCAGTTACAGATACCTTGTGGCCCAAATGAATCTAAGATAGAAAATCTAAGATGGGTTCATTTAACCATCGAGTTATTCAGCTCTGAGTACTATCTGAAACTCATAGTCCATGTAATTCTATTCAGTAGGTAAACTTAAGCATTCATATATTATGCAAACATTTAAAGAAAATAAGGGAGGAAGCATCAGAGCTTCTTGAGGACTGACCTCTAGAACTGGAATAATGTTACTTTCTTGAGTTTCTATTTTCAGAGCAAATGAGAAAGACATCTACAATTGGAGACTGCAACAGAAGTTGTACAGCTTCTTAAAGGAGCAGCGATATATCATGGGTGTGTTTTTTCAGTCTACCACACACTTCCCACCTGTTCTATAGTTGTGTGATTTCCTTGAGATTTAATTTTAAGCTTCATAAGACATTACTACAGTCAACTTTAATAAGGTCACTTTTCATTTATATGTAAGTACATAATTGCATTTTCTCTTATTCTTTATTCTTTTTTTTTCCATTTGAAGCAAAGGTCAATGTAAAATCATTTTTCTTATATCTGAAGGATTCCCAGTTTTCCTTTAGCATGGATTTCCTGTTGATATCCTCAGATTCATTTACCTGAAAATATTTATATTTCACCTTCTTTTTAAAAATACTTTATTTTGGCTTCATAGTTGTTTTCTTTCAGCATTTTAAGTGCATATTTCTGTTACTTTCTGACTTCCATTATTGCTAGTGATGGGACAAATGTTGTCTCATCCCTGTTCTTTCTTTGTCCACTGTCAGCCTTGAGGATAGAAAAGGCATTATACTATGGTTTCTATGCATCTTTGTCCTTTGTATTATCCATACTTTTAGGGAAAATGTTCTTATTAAATTTTTCAAAATTAGTTGGTCTGAATATACTTTTTCCTAACAAGACAATGATGTTGGTACATGCCTCAGCACTTTAAATGCAAAATGAGTCAAAGAATTGTCTTCTATTCTTCATGGTCCTGGCTAGTACTACACCACAAAAAGTTAAATAAAGCAAAGAATTCACATACTTAATAGAAGAAACATTAAACAGTATAAATACACAGAATTCTTAGTAACTTAAATGTTGATTAGGTGCTAAGAATAAAAAAATAATAAAGAATGGACTGGAGTTAGAAACTAAAGGAAGAAGCATTTTGAAATTTTCAGATACTCACTCATTCATGTATTAAAAACCCAGTGTTTTAATCTAGTCTGGCTGCTATAACATTGTACCACAGACTGGGGAATCGGATCATCAACCAAACTTTAATTTTTCAATGGTTCTGGAGGCCAGGAAGTCCAGGATCAAGGTGCTATCATATTCAGTGTCTGGCAAGGGATTGTTTCCTTCTCCAAAAATATCTGTCTCCTCTGTGTAATTTTACAAACTGAGAGGTGTTCAGAAGCTTAGTGTATCTTTCACAAAGCTAATTCCATTCATGAAAGTGAAGCCTTCCCCACTCTTGGGAGATTGTAGAGGATGATGGTTTTCCAAAGGCCCCTCTTCCTAATACCATCATATTGGAGTTTTGAATTTCAACATGTGGCTGTGGGAGTGATAGGCTTTTTCTATAGCAGTTAAGAATTTAGATTCTTGAGCAAGGAACTTTCGCTCAATGCTAAAACTTAGCTTTAATACTGGTATCTGATATACAATAGGTACTCAGTAAATGAATGAATGAATGAATGAATGAACAGATAAATAAATGAATACAAATATAAATATTAATGCAAACTACACTTACTGAGTGATTAATGTCCATGGTATGAAGTTCATATTCCAAACTTCTTTTAATTCCCAACACCTGGTATGACACTCTACACATAATAAAAGAAGCAGTGAAATTAATTAAGTCCTCTTGGTGAGTGGCCTAAATGATTTTAATGTTATTATGTATTTATTGACTCATAGGTAGGACAGAGATCCATGTAACCTAATTCAGGAGCTGTCTAGAATTATTATTATTATTTTATTATTTTGCTTTTTGCTTTCTTGTGACAGGGTCCTACTATCTAGTTTAGACTGGCCTTGAACTCATGACAATCCTGCCTCAGTCTCAAAACTGCTGGGATTACAGGTGTGTGGCAACATACCCACCTCAGGCTTTTCTAACATTATTAGTTACTGCTCTATTTTTTGTTTCTAGGCTGTATTTTTGCCTTTTCTTCCAATTTTCAACTGTTTTCCCAAAGATGATAGAAATTTGGTCTTGGCCAACCTCAAACTTACAATGTCCTACTTTGCAGATGTCTGCAGAATGAAAGGTACTTTCCTAAGAGTCACAGCAGAACTCTTGGGGTGCTTTTCATTGGCCCACTGTGGATCACATGTCTGTCTTTGAACCAGTGACTGTAAATGTCAGTGAGATAGGAATCTCTGATGGGCCATGTTTGATTCAGACATCACCTCTGGAGTCAGTCTTGAGTTCTTAGGGAAGACACTTAGAAAAATTGGGTTTGTATTTTTAAAAAGCAATGGGATGCTCAAAAACAAAAGTAACAGATGTCCCAGATATGCCAACTGAAAAGCATTATACTTTAGATATTTAAAGCAACTAATTTGAACTAAACTGAGAGGTAGAAATTTTGCCTAAATTAGTAGAAACATTTAAAGGAAAGTTCTCTTCTTTGCGATTTGAATTTTACATGAGCCTGTGATACAGGAGATTTGCTAGGCATTGCTTCCTCTTCTTCAAGGCTAATTGTAAAGAATACATGGGAAAATTTGTAATTAGCATAGCCTTCCTTTCTATATGGAAAAGATGCTTCTGAAGTATGTGAAAATGATTGAAAATATAGTTTGTTAAGTAGCTTTAAAAACTTTGCTGCAATTTTTCTTACACTATTAGTTTACTTGGACAAATTATCATAGATTCTGAATTAATGAAGTTTTGGTTCATATGCAAATAGGAACACTAGTTTGCTTTAAATAATCCTCAAGGCATGGCATTCCTTCTGTGACACTGGGATAGTCATACAAATATTGTCTGAATCATTTCAGAGCAAAAACCTTGAAGGATTTGCCTATTTATTTATTTAAATTTTGTTAATTTAGTTTGAAGCAGATATTATATCTTTTTTTAACTAGAGAATTTCCTTACTGTCTTGAAATAGCATATCTCTAAAGGTGGTATATAGCGGCTCCAGTAAAATGTGATCCTTGAATTCTTAGATATATGTGAAAAATCAAAAAGAGAAATTGACAGTATTTAGAAATGATTAAGTAAGTAGATTGTTTGCAATATGCAAATGCATACTAAATGGATGAACCTTGTTAATATTCACTTGTTAAAGACCAATTTGAGTCTTCTTGAACTTGTACAGAGAGCCACCTATGCCAGGAACTGCATTCCAACAATGCATACTTGGAACTCATATCATTTGAAAAACTGGGGAAAAAACAGATTGGTCTTTTACCTCAGAAAATTTGAAAGGGAAAACTGCTCCTAAAAAGCTGGAAAAAAAACTACCAAGGCCATGAAGAATTACTTAGCCCAAATTTGGAACAAGATATTACATTCTAACATTTCAAATAAGCCCTGTAATTTTTATAAGCAGTGCTTATAACCTAAGTAATATAAGGAAAAGAAAATGTGACTAGAGAACAAAATAAGCATTCATAAATATAGACTTGTTGGTAGTCTATGTAGGGAAGTTGTCAGGTGTGGAGTTTAATTATGTCTATTATGCTTTAGAAATAATGTAAAATAGGAAATTTTGTTAGAGAACCAGAAATCATCCTATTTATATAACTACTAAGTGGGAATTATAGAATGAAATGCATTAACTAAAATCAAGAACTCAACGAACGAATTTGTTAGAAACTAGACATAGCTAAAAAATGAGTGAAATAGATTAGGTATCTCAGATGAAAACCTACAGAATGAAAGGAGGGCACCCAGAATGGTAGAAAATATGCCCACAGGCAATTACATGTGCCCATACATAGAACGTAGGAAAATATCTACACATCTACCTAGAGAGAAGAGGTAATGTGAATGAGCAATGCTTGAAGAGAAAATGGCTGAATTTTTCCAAATTGACAGAAGATTTCAAGCCACAGATTCAGGAAGCATTGTGAACATTGAGCTAGGTAAACACAAAGCCACACAGACACCCTGCAAATAACTGAAAACTAAAGAGCATAGGAAATAGTGCATTCAGAAAACAAGTAATGTCAACAGAGAAAAGTAGCAAACATAATTTCTCAAAATGAAAAATAAATGCAGAAAAACTGAAAAGTGAAAAAATCTGTCAACTTGTAATTCTGAACTGAATGAAAATTCTTCAGAAACAACAGTGAAATAAGAGAATTTCCAGATAAGCCAAAACTAGGAGGGAAAATGTATTACAAGTACAGAACCCTGGAAGAAATAAAAATGTTGTGCTAGCAAAATAAAACTGATACAGTTGAAATCTCAAAGATGCAAGAAGATACCAAGAGCAACAGAAAAATTAAGTTCAAAGGAATATTAATGGTGTAAAACAAAGGATATCTTATGATACAGAGAGAATTAAAATAACATCAGAGAAGTTGTTACCAACTGAGATGCAATATAAATAAAGACAAATGTTGGAGGGTCTTTGAATGTTCATAAGGACAGTAAAAATGTCCCTGTTTATATACAAATCAGATGAGCATGTGACAATGGTTCTTAAAGTTGACTTTGTCCTCTGGGGAACATTTGGCAATACCTGGAGACATTTTTGATTGTCACAACTGGGAAACTGGTTTGCTACCAAAGAGTAGGAGCTGGAAAAACTTCTGAAATATTTAATGCACAGGAAAGGCTCTCTCATGAGAAAGATTACTTGGATCACAGTGTCAGTATCGATGAGATTGAGAAGTTCTGATTTAGAGTTATTCCTAAGGGATAATTTGAAGTAATACAAAAGGGAAAATAATAGATTTAAATGAGGACCAAAAAATGGAGAAAGGTAGAACAAATGAAAATCAAATTTAAATTTAAAATAAATTATTTATAAATAAGCTCTCTAATTTTAAAATAATATATAAAATAATATGAATGGATTTTCTAGTGTAAAATTAATAATTTCAAAGCTGGGCATGGTGGTACATACCTGCAACCCCGGTATTCAAGAGGCTGAGGCAGGAGGATCATGAAGAGGGAGGTGGCCTAGGCTACATGGTGAGTTTAAGGCCAGCCTGAACTACAGAGCAAAACTCTGTCTCAAAAGAAAAGAAAAGAAAAGAAAAGAAAAGAAAAGAAAAGAAAAGAAAGGAAAAGAAAAGAAACTTCAAAATGAACATAGGTTTAAAAGTTAGCAGTTCTGTATCATTTTCTAGAAGTGTTTTTACCTTTACTTAACCCTACATGTTATCCAAAGTTTTGCAACATGATAGTCATTAATAACTCTATCCTCAGTTTTATGATAGATTGTTGTTTTCATACCTCAGTAGACCATGAATGTCTTAAGAGCAGAGGTTGAATCTACTATTTATTTCCTAGCTATAAATCCAGTATTAGCCTCAGTACCTGACAGATAGCAAGCATTCTACGTACAGAGCAAGTTGACAATGTTTGTGATAAGTCTTTATTGGTATTTCTTATCTCAGTACTTTTAAATTTCGTGTTCTCAGAATCCTTTACACTATTAAAAATCACTGAGGATTCCAAAGAACAGGTGTAGTCATATCACAGCTATCAATATTTACCATACTAGAAATTAAAACCAAGAAAACATAAAAGCTTTATTTACTAACTAAACAGTAAAGACCTACTATTTGTTAATATGAATTATATATTTTAATGAAAATAAACATTTTCAAAAAGCAATGATAATAGTATTATTTTCTTTCAAATTTTTTAATGTCTGATTTAATAGAAAACAGTTGGATTCTTTTATCAGTTCATTCACTCAAGCTTTTGTCATATGGTAGTTAGGTTGCAGTACGTAAAGACAATTTTGCAGGATATGCTGGCACACACTGGTAATCCAGCACTTGGGAAGCTGAGACAGGGAGATATATGCAAATTTGAGGCCAGCCTATAACACACTGTTACTATTACTGTTGGCTATCACACCAAACAGTAGTATTTTTTTAGCCATTAGTTGCTGTACAGATTAGGAAAATGCCACAACTGTTTCAGCGCTTGATCTTTGGGGGGGGGTGTTCTGTGAGAGAATGAGAAAAGATGAAAGCTGAGGTCAGATGAAGTCTTCTCTCCTGTTGGGAGGAAAGGAATTGCCTTCTCACTGTAGGGGCATTTATTTACACTTTTAGCAACTTAATATCCCACGACACCCCATTGCCTAGTAATCTGCATGTATGGCAAACCAAGGGCTTGATGCTTGGAGCCTGGAATTATTTGTTTTTGGAACTTACCCTGGGTGGTCTTTGTTCTCCAAGCAGCTGGCCAGCCCCCTCAGATGTGGTCAAATTCCAGTTTTAATGGCTCCCAACAGGGAAACAAATCAATTATCTCACATCATTTTCTAACAACATGCATCAGTCACTTGAAAATATTGGTTCACTAAATTATGAAGATCTTTCAAGTTTAGACGCATTTCATTGTATATTTTATAAATTGTCTTCATTAACATAGCAACCAATGTTATCAGAAAATATAGAGAAGTAGTGAGCTCGTGGTGTTAGATGCAAGTTTCAAAAAGTCTATTTTTCCTTCAAAAGCTCAAGCTTTATTACTGGCAACATTCATTGTCAGGTTTTTTTTTTTAACATAACAGACTTTGTTCATGTTGAGAAAAGTCTCACAGACAATGAAATGTCTGAGTAATAATAGTTTGTCTGTCAGTCATGTTTTCTCAAGTAAAAATGCAGTTTTAGGAGGGAGAAAACAGCTCAGAAAACCACAGTACTTTTCCGTAAGATAACTGCTTTACTTCTGTAAGACAAAAGTACTTATGCATATTGCCAGTTGTGTTGCACAAAGGGATTAAAAGTGTGTATTCAGGGATCAGGATTAAATGACATCAGCAATTTTATTTACTTCTTTGTGGGTAACCAAATGTCAGTACTGCATGATGAGCCTCCCAAAAGGAAGATTTATACACAATTTATGTCTGAAAACTTCTTAGTAACTAAGGGAGGGTTCTAAATATATATGCCCAAATAAATATTGCATTGAAATTAATTAAACATCATTTTATTAAATTCTGAAATTATTGGAAGTCATATCTTAAAGCTTGCTTCTCTTTTAAGATAGGTGTTGTCATCAACTTATTTTAATATAAATTTAAAGTTGTTAGACCCAATGACCTAAGTATTTCATTAACAAATGAAATGAGTTTGCCAGAGATTGTATGTTCATTCCTTTACATATTGACATAGTTATATGTATTATTATGCACGTGGGATGATTAAAGCTCATGGAAACAAGATCATACAATACATGAACTATAACATTTGGAGAAATATAAATGGTTTGAGCTTATATTTTTCTAGCCAAGTAAATGACACTAATGAGTTTGAATTTTATGTACACACATCAGGGTTCTAATACAGAGTTTTAAAAGTAATGCTGTGAATATTTCTGCTTTTTATCATAGGTCAATATAACGATAAGGTGGGAAATAATGAACGTGTGTGGTTAGTGCCAAGAGATGACTAACGAAGCATGCACTAATGTAAGAAATTATGAAAATAAGAGCTAACATATTAGTAAAGAGAAACAGAGGAATTTCAACAACAAATATATTTGCTATGCCTTGGCAGCTGATTGGATTACAGAAGTTAGGGTTAGTACTGGAGGAAAGATGAATATTTGTAGATCAGGAAACTAGGAATAAGGGGATGCTATTAACCAAGCTCAAAAATGCATGAAATGGAACTGGTTAGCAAAATGGGGATAGAATTTGCATTTCAAATAGAAGATGTATTTGAAATAAGGCAGTTTTTATAAACAACCAGTCCTGTGTCCCAACTCTGGTTCTCTCAGTTATCATACATGATCAGCTCTCTTCTCCCCTCCTTCCATTCTTCCCTCTTTCCCTTCCTCTTTTCCTTCACATTGAGCCCATGGCCTTGCCTGTGAAGCATGTGATATATCTTTGAGCTGGACCATCAGCTCCTGTTTTATTTTCATTAAATTTATATAATGAATATAATCATTTTTAGTAAAGAGATTGCCTTTGCTCAAGGAGAGTTCTAATCTTTGTCCCTGGGTCCTGGGAGATAACCTCTAAAACTCTGAAATTTCTCAAGCAATAGGAATGTCTTTATTTTTTATGATAGGACCCTTGAGCTACCTCAGATTATTTATGCTAAGGAGGTGACTCACAGTTGGTCCTCTTAGACTATTTGGGGTATCAATCCATTCATTATGCCTACCTAATAAATTCCCAGTAAAACCGTGCATGCTGAGGCTCAGACAAAGTTCTGATTGGCAATACTTGTATATATTTTCATGCATCAGTGGCAGGAGGGTAAAGCATTCTGAGGATAAGGTAAACTTCACGTTTGAACCCTTCTAGACTCTATATGGAGCATTTTTCCCTTTGGCTCATTTTAATTTCTATCCTGCCTCTAAAAAACTTAATTCCAAGAGTAATAGTTTTCAGTGAGTTCTATAAGATTTGTACTGTATTATCAAACCCAAGATACATTTGTGAAAGCTCTGAACTCACAGTTGGAATAAAAAGTGATGATGGTCTTATGGACTTTCTCCTCATAATTTTTTAACTAGACTCTAATTCTTTGCATGAGGGATTGGCAGTGTTGCATAGATATAGGTGAATGAGGACTGTGCCCTTAAGCTCACAGTGTATCCACTCTAACTTACTCAGATTTGTTGTGAGGATTAATTCATTTGTCTCAAAATATTTGAACAACCCATATAGTGGACATAGCATGTGGAACTGGTGGTACAGTAATGAAAAGATATGAAGCTTCTGCCACCACAGAGCCTATATCCAGAAGTAAGATCAGAGACAAAGAGCTACAGACAGACTGACTTATCTCTGGATATACAGTGAAATAAAAATAAATATGAATTCTGCTAGAACAAGATATACCCAAGTAGAGATGTGTAGTAGGAAACTTGAAATACAAAACTGGAGAATGGGAGAACAGCTTGGGGATAAGAGTCATCAGCATCTGATTTATTTGAATCTATAAATATAGATGAGGTCACTTAAGTAGCATCTTAAACAGAGCGCTTGGTTCCAGAGACATAAGGCATCTTTGTGCCAAAAAGAAACAATGAAAATATCCTAGATTTGGCATAGGCAGATTTTTCCCCACCAGTAATTGAAGATGTGTATCTGAAATGCAAGGCCTCAAATCATCAAAATAACCATTATTCCCATGTACCTAGATAAAGTATACCAGAAGTTGATGCTTCCTTAAAATATTTGGCAGGGAACATAAGAGAAAGACATGGGTAGAAAGAGAATTCTCCAGTTAGCAGGTAGTCTCACCTTATTATTGTGATATGTTATACACCTCTGATTATAACATGCTACAGCTGTCATTGTACCTTCAGCTTTTTATCTTCTGGCGTGAATAAAACTTACTTTTAATACTTGAAATGGGAATATTGGCAAGTATAATCTTTTTGAACTTGATGGAACAGGTGTTCTGCTTTGAAAGCACTTCAGTATCCATTACCGATCACTTTATAAATGTCACGCACAAAAATGAAGTATCAAATCCTTGGTATCCAACGAGAGTGCAATAAAGAGTAAAACAGAGAAAGGGGGACACAGAATTGATGCTCATTGTTCATGCTGTGTTTCTTAGCACTCAAGAGTACAAAAGCTTATAATAAGCCATTAGAGGTTTTTATTCAATAGATGGAACAGGGAAGGTTTTGTTTCTCAAGATGGTAGAAAATGTTCTTCAAGTGATTAGTGGAGAGATTAGATAATTGACTACAGCAACTAGAGAGTGATATGGTTCTCTCTTCTAGTCTTCATCTGTTCCTTTATTATTAAATAAAGCTTCTGTCTCATTCAACAAGTGACGTGACATATGAAAACACCTTCTGATTTTAATTTATCCACCAAGCTGAACACATCTTGAAAACATATATTTTAAAAATAATTACAGGAGGAGAGCAATACTGTGTACAGTTGATGATTCACTAAACAGAGAATTACTACGAATTGGAAACAAAGCGATAGTAACTTATTTATTTAAAAGAAAACTGTGTGCGGGGCACACTGTCTTTTTAGAGGAAGCACGACACTTGCTAAATAATGATAAAGCACTTAGCACTTTCCATGGTGTTCAGCAACCTTAGTCCGGTGTAGACATCTTAATGAGTACACAAAGAGGATGCAGGGAAATGAAGTACTTTGCTGTGTTTTCCTATCAAACTTTTCAGTGACAAGAATTGTCTTTGTAGGGATTTCTCTGCTGTGTATACTTACACATCTCAGTGCACAGATCAGCTGTATAAACCCTGGGTAACTACAAGTAGGTCCATATTTTAAATGCACAGAATATTATGCCAATATATTTGCTCAACATACATTTGTGCAGGGGACTTTACTAGACTCTACTGTGTGGAAAAATCTGCCTATACCACTCTAGAATCTTTTCATTGTTTCTTTTTGGCATGAAGATGCCTTATGTCTCTGGAATCAAGGGCTCCTTGGTGATATATGAATTCCTCAGGCGTGAATACTTTGATTTTATGCCCATAGTGGGAAAACTATCAAAATTCACTCAAAGTAATAGTACCTACAGCTTGAATAAGCAAAGTTCACTGCAGTGCCAAAATGCATCTTATAGAATTGGTTCAGTTGTGTTCAAAATAATATAAAGAACATAGAAGTTCATATTTTTCTGCATATTTAAAAATTTTATGTAACATAGTTTTGATGATTCTTTATTTTCAGATTGTGTGTGTGTGTACATGTACATCCCATGAAATAATGTTTTAAATAAGTTTTAAGTTCAATATTTTTACAAATATATTGCAATAATCACTGACCAAAATAAAACATCAAATATAACTTTAATAAATTAAGAATAATTCAAAGGTAAAGTATAAAAAATCACTGCTTTTAATTTTTAATTAAGTAAATTTAATTGGAAAGGCTATATATGCACATACTAAGAAGGGTGGAATACAGGGAAAAAGGAAATATGGAGGGAAAATAGAAAGTAAAGATGAAATAAAAAGAAAGTTTCCATTTTTCCCCTTAACATGCACGTACCCATCTACTTTTCTGAGGCTCTCACCATCAAAACTTTATTGTTTTGAGACTCTATGAGACTCTATGACTCTATGAGACAGTCTATGATTATAAAAGTATATGTAGTATAATTCATCAGATATGTTTTAAAATTACTTATTCTGATATAACTTTAGAGTTGCTGAGAAGTTATAGTACTGGTGCAAACAGTTCACATATATTATTTATATATTTTTGCTCATGCTAACAATTTTTGGAATGGTATAAATGATCAAAACTAAAAAATTATTGTTGGGTCAATAATAACTTAATGTTGTAATATTTAAATTCCTCTGTCTCTAATACATTTTCTGTTTTGGAATGAGATTTAGTTTTATCTTCTTTCTTTCCTGAAGCTTGTAGTAATTTTTCAGTCTTTCTTTGTCTTTCAATTGAAGAGTTCCAGGAAATTATTTTGAAAAACATCTCTTTAATTGAGCTATTCTATTGTTCATAATTAAGTTATATTTATATACTTTTGTACAAAATATCATGTCTGTCTGCATCTTATCAGAGGTATACAATACATATATATCTCAGCACTGGTGATCTACTGTAAGATATATCAGATTGATATTTATTTAACTTATCATTCAACTCAGAATTATGTTCTCTTTTATGTCTGCACAGTATTCATATAAGTTGCATATATCCATAATATAATTATCTTCTTTTATAACAATAAATATTTCTTATTTAAAGTCTTATTTAAAGTCTATCATTGACTTAAATGGTATAAGATGATTTTAGGGTGTGTTTTGTAATTTTATTTCTTAGCTTTAAGTTTGAACAGTCATAGAAACAAAAAAGGTAACAATTTTATTAGTCAAATAATTTTGTCATTAATTGCAGGCATATTTTGGTTTCTTTATTATTATTATTATTATAATTGACTTTAATCTCAAACCATCTCTCCCTTACCATATGCTATAAATAATATGAAGTAACACGTACTTATATATCTATGCATGTATTTACCTTTCTGCACTTCTGTTTAAATATTCATGTGCCTATAGTTATATTTAAAAGCACAGAACTGATAGGTTGGGATGTGTGCTTTTATATGGATATCATATGCTCCTGACCTGAAAAAGTCTAACGATTTTCTTTGGAAGTATACATTTTTTAAAATCATAGACTCAGTGATGTTCCTCACACTAAAAATCATTATTTGGTGGAAATAAAGAAGGATTTTAGCTATGGATACATCTCGTTGATTGGAGTTATAAAGTGTTTCTGCATTTTGCTGAGCCTGTGTTAGTCAGCTTTCTATCACTATGGCAAAATTCCTGGGAAAATAAAAGAAGAAAGGTTCTTAAAGAGAAGAAAGACTCTTTACAAGAGGAATGATTCATTTCCAGTTCATGGCTTCAGTCCACGTGCTGCTGGCTCCGTTGCTCTTAGGCCTGTGGTGAGGCAGAAATATCATGGCGGAAGGGCATGGCAGAAGAGAGCTGCTCACTGAAGGGCAACCAGGAAGTGGGGAGAATGAGGGAGCCAGAGAAGAGGGGGCTGGGGACAAAATATGGCCCTGAGATAACAAAAACGCCCTGATGACTCATTTCCCTCAATTCCCCCAACCTCTTTAAGAGTCCATGACCTCCTAATTACATCATGAAATGATGAATATGGCAAAGGGTTAACCCTCTTGACGAATAGAGCTCTTGTGATCTAACACCTTCTCAAAAGTCCCTCAGCTGGCAACCAAATTTCCATTACAAGATGCTTCTGGGGAACATTTTGGATTCCAGTTATAACAGCCCAATTATTTTTGGCATGATGGGTACCAAATATGGCTATTCTGGGTTTCTGAATTGACACTGGCGCTTGGTTTACTGAGAGGAGAGATCTATTAGAACTGGTTAAATCAAGGACGACTATCATTAGATTCAGAGTTGAACAGTGTCTGTATGACAAGGGGATGCCAGATCCTTCTTCAACTCCAGCACATCCAGCCTCCCCAACAGCTGGAGCCTTTATTACCTTCCTACAACTCAATCCCAGGTCCTAGGGCACATATAGAGCTAAGATCAGAGAAAGCCTAGGCAGAGTCTGACTGTGGTTCTCTAATGATGGAGTAGGGAAGCTAGAATGTGGCTTTAATATTCTTAGGAGAGAGCCTGAAATTTATTCACTCATTACGTGTATCTCAGGTGGCATTTGGCACTCCCCTGGTTTCTTAGAAATTTTATCAAGCTTGTTTTCAAATATAATATACATGGCCTATTATAGCAGACATGCTTTGCCAATAATTCTGGAATTTCCTACAGTTAATATCATCACGTTTCTTCCTGCCCTAGAGTACTTGTTCTATTCTTACCTCAGAGAGTACGAATATGAAAAACTCATTTTCTTCGCTAAGCCTGAAAGAAACTTACCCACATCAAGAATTTAGTGTCTTTATATATGAGAGAGAGAGAGAGAGAGAGAGAAAGAGAGAGAGAGAGAGAGAGCGCAGCAATGACATAGATCATGTAAAGGAAAGTTACCATTTTGCAAACTCATTAGCCTGGTAAGTTTTATGGAAATTTTATTTTCATTTTAGAGATGATAACTTTAGACGCTCCTGTATACCTTGTATTATCTACCAGCAGTATTCTTCTTTGTAATTTTCATGTTTCAATGCAATGAGATTGAATAGATGTACATGTATCAAATTGTAAAATTACTTTTGGATGAAAAACATAATTGCATATAAATGCAATAGGCATATGGCTTATTTCATTTCTACCAACAATGCTGAAATAAGGCTCTATTCTTAAATGTAAAATTGACAAGATATCATTTTTTACCATTAACACATAGTTTCCTAGACATGCAGAGCAATTGTGATGGGTGATATCTTAGAAATCAAAGGGAAAACAACAAAAATATACTAGGTAATAATGTAAAAATAGATAGGTTTGAATATATTACCATCCCTGATCCACTTAATTTATGAAATTTAATAATATCCAGGCTTAGGTGAACGCTCTGCCTATTAAGTAGCTCAACAAAATATGCCCATGAATGTCTAGCATCAAATTGACTCATATATCTTACTATGTTAAAATATTTAGAAATTTCCTCAATTTGGGTACTGTGTGTAATTTCCAACCTTCCTGTCCTTACCTAACTTTTACATGATGGATTAGTTTTCTCCAGTGTTCCCAAGAAAGTGAAATATTTAATGCTGTTGATTGATTAATATTATAAACCAATAATTTCTGTAGATGTGTAGCGGCAAATGGCACCTGTACCCATCCTTGAATGAACAATGTACTTGTTCTATCATAGAATTTTACTTTTATAAACAGAAGGCTCCCTGGACCATAAACAACTGTTTCTATAAGATGGTAATTAATATTTCTTCCCATTAGAAAGGATTGCTTTGCATCTTAGATTCTAATTTTAAACTAGCTTTACTGAAACATATTAGGTATAGGTTAGATAATTTACACCATTCAGAAATATTGAATAGAAAATATGGTTCTAAAAATGTAGTTTTCAACCTCAGTATGCATTGCTATCACTTGGATGGCCTATTAAAACACATAGTTTCTAATTTAACAGGTCTGGGGTAAGTATGATTATTTATACTTTTAACAATTTCCCTGATGATTCTGATATTCTGGATCCAGGTGCCATGCTTTGCAAAACAGTTTGAAAGTCATAAAAATATGTTTTGAGTAAAGATATCTTATTTTATATATCCAAATTATCATTATTATAACTATACATATTCCTTTCTATGTACAACACTATATAAACGTTCCTAGTTCTGTCATGACCAGAAGTATCTGGAAATTTTCTTTTTTGAAATTATCAGGAGGGTCAAGTTATGAATGAGATCAGACAATTACCTGCCTTACTTAAAAGTCACACATTGATCTTTGGTTTTTTCCCCATGTTTCTATGTGCTTGGGGAACCCTATCAAATACAAATTTCTGATCTTTCTACCTATCGTTTTACTAACCCCTCTGCTAAGAGTACCCAAGTTTGACACTAGCGTTTGTAGCTCCTGCATATTATCCTGAAATTAGCTGGATATGTCCTTTATAAAGGCAGGAGATACACTTGGGCTTAGGTAGCATCTTAAACTCACATTAGGACATTGAGAAAGCTAGTATTTTCCTTCCATTTCCCTGTAAAACTCTGGAAAGGAAATAGGTTGAGTAATTCAATTTGCACATGAAACCCCACATTGTACCTTGAATTGGCACTTTAAAAGCTTTTAAAGGCATTTTCATGGCAAACTGCAGAAACAGCCTTTAGGATTTTATATCCTGCTCAGAGTCCACAATGTTATGCTGTTTCTACTTTGATCAGGCAATACTGATGTGGATGCATATGTGTAATTTATAGATTATTGAAGTTCTACCATGTCAAGGAGCTAAACCAGATTCTTCAAGATTTAAAAAATTGAACTTTTCATAACAAATGCAAAATATTTATGTTAGTTTTCAGGAGAGAGTAAAAGCTAAAATAACAATTGTTTCAAAAAGTCAGTGCTATTTCCAGTGTGACTAAGGAAATAAGGGGAAGATCATGGAGTATTAATAAGTTACAGTTCTCTCTAAGACACTGTGTTTGTCTCAGTTGCTTTTCTCTTTGCTAAGACAAAACTTCCAACACACAAAGTTAAAGGAGGAAAGGTTTATTTAAGCTCATAGTTCATAGAGGTTTCAGTTCATCATCAGCTGACTCCAAAGCAGGATGACATGGCAGGGGAACATCACAGTGGAGAAAGGTCCATGGCAAGCAGGCATGAAACAAAGCAGCAAGCAGCAGCAGTAACAGCAGCTGCTGCAATCCTGCCTCCTTTCTGCCCCATTCCATTCCATCTAGACTACAAGCTTATCGATCCATTCCAGTCATGACCCATACCTTTAATCCCAAAATCATGCCCTTAATCCATATCCACACATCCTAATCCGGCTACTTTCAAAATTCTCCACCTATGACTGCATGAGGCTTTGAAAGGAGGCTTTGTATCTAGATAGATACAAACCATAACATTGTTCAACCTGGGCACTGACTGAAGCAAGTCATAACAACTGGAAAGCAAGTGGTTTTCATAAGGAGATTATGTAAGCAAAGGTAGGAAGCACATAATTTAGAGCAAGTTTAAGAGACTAATTTATGGGGGTTCAGTATTAGCATTAGGGAACAAGAAGAGAAAACTGGGGAATCTTTCAGGATAAGAATCCCTACTCTCAATCCACCCACATGCTCAGTTACCAGAAATTTAGGAAGGACAAAATCCATATGTCAGTTCTTTCAAGAGCTGCTTCACTGCAGAGAATCCTACTGCTTCAGGCCATGATATTCCTAAGGTGGTGACTGGAGGGAGTGCTATAAAGACCAGGCTGATTATTGCTGAAGATGGACTCACTGGGCAGCGGTCTCCCCAGAGGTTGCTGAGTAAGCTGAAGTATTGTCAGACCTGGGTCTCATTTTGACTTCTTCCTCTGCCCATTGCTTTTTCCTTATCAAATATTGATTGTTAATAAATATCCTGAAAGTTGATGTAGAAGATCTTGAATTCTAGTGTGTGTATTTTGGCAGGTGATCAAGAATGACAACTCTATCATGACTCAAGTGACAAGCTAGGAGCTGGATGATAGGAGTACCAGTGTGGGGGGGTCATGCCTAGAAGAGCTTAAAGGGTAGGGGCCTAGACCAGAGACAGAGTTAAACATTTTTGCGATGAACAAATAAAGTGTCTTAAAGGCCTGGGGCAAGATGTGAAAGGGAAAATGAATGGGAGAGGCACAGTGAAGAAGAAGGGCTGTGAAGGGGTAGGGCTGACAAAAAGTTAGAATCCAGCTTTACATCAGTATGTTGAATTTGAGCGACTATGAAAATGGTATGACCCTAAACAAAAGTAAGTCAGTTGAGTACAGCATTCTTTGGAATTAGAAGGAAAGATAAACTGTGACTTATGCATCTGCATCTCTACCTCACATTTCCTCCTTTCCACAGAAGATGCACCATTTAGCTGAATTCCTTTTTGTCCATCCTTGGGAAAGTGGGATAATGGCCTCTGCTTGTCATTGCTGACACTTGTCTGTGTGGACTTAGGATGCACTAAAACCATGGGTCTTGAAAACTGCTTGCTCAGAGATCTCAGACATAGTTCATGAAGGATATTTGGGAAGGCTGGCCTATGTTGAATTTTGTTTTTTAACCAATGAACATTTTGATGCTGTTATTTCAAATGAAGGAAGATTTAATTTTGTATTTCTAAATAAAATGACTTCACTTGGCATTTTGCATTTTCTTGTTTATTTGATATAATTACTTTCTGCCTTTTTGGACAAGCATTCTTCAATGATAAGGGAAAAACAGGGAACATATCAAATATTTCTGTGATGGTGCAACTTATATTCTAGTATGAAGAGAGAGGAAATAAGAAAATTGAGTAAAATAAGACAATATTATAAAGCAATTTTGTAAAGCAATTATATAAAGCAATTTTATAAAGCAAGGCAATTCCTCCTCCAAAAGCTAAATAGAGAATTATAAGAAAACTCAGCATCCCCCTTCCTAAGGGTATGTATAAGAACTGCAAACTAGTACTCAAACAAATATTTGTGCACTGATGTTTATTGCATCATTATTAGATGGCCAGAAAAGTAGAAATAAGTGTTTTTCAATAAATGATAGCTAACAAAATGTGGGATGTGCCTAGGATGGAATGTTAGCTAGAAATAAGAATTAAGTTTTGCTACATGAGATAACATGAATAAATCCTGAAAACAATGATAAATGAAATAAGAAGGCTTTGGGGAAATCTGGTCTTCAATTATGTTATGGCTATTAATATGACATTTCCTTTCCATAGGAAAAGAAGCCCTAGGGAAATGTGAGGTAGAGATGCAGATGCATAAGTCACTCCACGAGTGTTGCTAGCTGTCCTACGGCATGTGCGTCTGTGTACCTCTGAGCATGCGTGGGGTCCTTCCGTTTTCATGCTTCTTGCCAGAGAAGGAGTTTTGAGCCTGAGACATCACTCTCATTTGAGTAAGAAATGAACCTGATACTCTATAAAATGTGTATTTTTAAATTTTAAAAGATTACAGTAAAAGACACATGACCATCAATCCCTCTCAGAATACTCCCACTTCCCTTGAGCATATTTATTATATTATTCTTGTCTGTTTCTGAAGCCATTCTTCAAATCCTCTTTTGTGTCTTTTGTGCTTGCTTTGATGACCTGAATCAATTCAGAATGTTTAACTTGCATGCTCATTTTGACTTTGGGGAAGAAGCAGAAGTCATGTGGTACCGTATCTGGTGAATAAAGTGGTGAAGATGCACTAAAATGTATTTAAAAGTCTGCTTTTCTGTTGGATCGCACTTGGCGGCAACATTTAGTCTATTTTTGATCTGGTAAAGACACTCATGAAAGACAACTTTCCAAAGTGCGATAGAAAGTAAAAAGAATGATGGGGTGAGTGTATTTGAAACTAAGTGAAATATTTTAAAGAGATTTGTGGCAATGTGTCTTTCAGTATAGTAAGTTTTTAAAAATTTAAACATTCATTTTTTTTTTTATTAATTTGAAAGAGAATAAAACAAAAGGGGGCAGTACAGAGCAGATCAGAACAGGACAACATAGGCAACACAGTACTTTACATTAAGACAACTGGATATCAACAGTAGCTAACACCATATCTCTTACTCTGCTATAGTTGAGCATAGTTTCAAATACAATAATATCAAACATAACACAATAGTATAAAGCCATGCATAG